>JAJAGP010001855.1:0-98549 GCA_025084515.1 Ancistrus triradiatus | reverse complement strand
ACAATAAGATGCAGTCTAATAAATAATATAACTAATAAAATAATAGATTAACAAGTACATAGTATATGTGGTGTAAACTAGTACTGTTCTTAATACAGTAAATAACAGTGAGTACTATATTATATTATTATATTACTGTTTATACTACATATGCTATTTATTATAGTTAATTTATTATTGTTATTATTATTATAGTTTTATTTTATTATATTATTATTTATTAGGGTAAAATCGGGTTTCTAGTCTAATCCCAGTACAATCTTTGGAGAATTATGAGAAGTTGCCTGAACCAATATGGGGATGATGCTGAGGCATGATCCAGCGGCATTTTGGGTAATATATTCCTTGCTTTAATAGCAGCACTACTGCTTCGTTGATGTTCCCATTTCCAGATTCATGAAGTCATGCACTGTAGGAGCCTCAGCACCCGTAGTACTCGTACTAAAGAAGGATTGTGACTCTGCATCGATTACAATCTCCTTCATTTGGTTTAATGCTCGGTTTTTCCTCTGTGATTAAAATGTCTATACAAGCATGCAATAAACAAATCGTAGCGGGGTGGGAAGTCTTATTTTCTGTCATTGAATTAGATAAGGTGTGCAAATTGGCTAAATTTTATATGGCGTGATTTACTATTTCTAGGCATCCTATTTATAGCTTTCTATTTCAGGCTTGTTTGCTTGTTAAGCTTTGGGGCCAGGAGCAGCTCGTCCCCTTGTGGGCCTGGACCCTTCATGGCCATGCTGGCTCCCACCACGGCTGGGTAGCTCCGATTGCGGCGTAATCCCTCAGGTGTAAATGGTGACCCTGTCCTCCTCAACCCGCCTAGTGGCCCCAAGATGGGACGTGGCCCTGAGATTTCTGCTGCACGTGGACTTGCCAGACCCAGCCGCTTCAACTTATCCACCAGGTTCAGGTTGTACACGCTGACATCCGTCTGACTCTCGCAGTCCCTCGCCTGGGCTCCCCCCGCCACCTCCTTCAGAATGGACCGCGCCGGCTTGGAAGCGAGAAAGTTCTCGTAGGACGGGCTCTTAAACGAAAAAGCGTCTGGGGCCTCCTGATCCACGGCGCGTGGGCTCGACGTGCGTCGCGCGGGGCTGTTTGGTGGTGTGGACGGTTTCTGGGGGTCCGGAGGGGACGCCGGCGGGAGGATAGAGGTGGAGAAGAGGGCGCTGCCGCTCGCCCGGTCCCAGGTGTGCGGCTGATAGACGGCCGCGGAAATCCCGCGCTCCTGCAGGAGGCGCACCAAGCCCAGAGACGTGCTGAAGGTCTTGGTAGAGTCACGCAAGTTGGTGAACGACTGAGACTGGGAGAGACTCAAGCGGCGGGGCGTGCAGGGCGTGGCCGCAGGGGTGGAGCGGCGGCTGGAGGACGGCGCATACGAGGAGGTGGGTGCAGGGTTTAGGCTGGAGAGATAATGAAATTGCAACGAGTCATAAAACCGTTACGGAATTAAAGGCCTTTTCAGACCAAGAAAAACGCACGTCAGGTTTTGAAATAGAAGGCCGAGTCCAAAACTGACGGACCGCCACGCTGCGTCAAATGTAATCAGAGCCCGTTCTAAATTTAAAGCAGGCTGACCAATCAGAGCTCGGTCGCCGGGCAGAACAGCTCACCGAGAGCTTATAGGACGAGCAACAGGCTGCCTCTGAAAACATGGATAATAAAGAAAAGATCTGGTGGAATAGAGCTGAAAGGCTGTTGAATGATGGTGATAAAGCTCACAGGGACTGGATGGAAGCGTCTGATTATTTATCCAAGGCAATTCCACAGATTTCTTTAAAAAAACAGCTTTTTCTTGGGTTTACAAGACCATGACAATCCTGTAACTAATCTGAAGCAACATTTCTTATTCATAATAACACTGATAACTCAATATCATGAGGGCTGTCTCTCACCTCGGAGTGACTCTGGTGATCTCGTCGGATGGGTGGAGGATCCTGCAGGTGGTGAAGGTGTAGGTGGAGCTGGTGTGTGCCATGCATTTGCCCGGGTAATACACTGCAAATCAAAACCAAGCACAGGCACTTTAACCCTGATTGACCTGTAATCGACAGGAGTACCATTTATACAGCCATGAAGAGAGATTTTAACTCAATACCACAACGTGGCCGACCTGAGAACTCTGAGGAGGCGTGGCCTGTACTGAGGCAGGGGGAGGAGGACACCGAAGTGGTGTGGCCGAGGCTGGTGGTGGACGGAAGGTTTTGGAAGTACTGCTCGTCCGGTTCATCCTCCTCGTAGTCACCGTACTGATACACCTCCTCCAGATCCAGCTCCAGCGGGCGGAAGCCTTTAGGGACCACACCAGGACGGGCGTCCAAAATCCCACCCAGATTGGGCTGCGCCAACTGCTGCCAGTGCTGTAAGGTGGCCGAGCCTGGCACAGGGAAGGATGTACAAGTTTGATAAGGAAATTGTTGCAAAGTGTTGTCGAGATCACATACTCACATTCGTGCTCACTGTCTTCAAAATATACCACAGTCTGAAGTTCTCTCACCTTCCAGAGGTTTGACGATCTGGAGTTTGTCGGGGAGGTACGGTCGGCTCTGCCACACCCCCAGAGACATGATGCTCTCACCAGGGATGATGCCATGATGGGGGGAGTCACGGCTTCGCCTCTCGCGTTCCCCCTCAAAGAAACGCCGCTCGCTCAGGCAGTTCTGCCGGCGCAGAGAGAGACGACGCAGCGCCACCTTCAGGTCCTCCGAGCTGGGCCTCTTCTCTGGTACGCCCGTACTGGTGACATCAGGTACGTCAGAAGCCATTTCTGTTCAGCTATAAAACTATAAATGAATCGGAATTCTCCCTACCCACCTGAAGTCTGCAGACCCCGCCTCCAGGAGCATGCACCGGGCACGGTTATCGAGGGTGGCTGCATCGTCGGCGCTGCCGTCTGACGGCGCGGGGCTGAGAGCGCAGAGCGTCTGATTGGAGCCCGGGATGTTAGAAGAGGGCGGAGCTGGCGAGCGCTGTCTCACGGATTGGTTGACGTTCTTGACCGTCTCAAACACACGTTTATGTCTCACTCTGAAACACACACACACACACACACACAGAGTGACCCGGACCCAGGGTGAGGAACGATTCACTTACTCAAGAGGCAAAACTTAGCAACTCCAAAAATGGCCAGTGTTTAGTGGGGATATCGTAATGTTTCACCAGGAAGGTCATGTTTAGTACAAACTACAATTTAAACTTTAACTACTTTCATCAGAGGTTAGATTTCTGTCACGTATTCCGAATATTATTAAGTCCAAACAGGGCCGAGTATGTCCCCAATTTATACAATTTATGACTCCACATATCTGGGGGGACACACCCAAATGATCCTTTCCCAGAATTCACTGAGTGCACAAAACTGCACATCACCAGACCTTGGCCGGATTCGTGAAAGCTAGAATAAAACTTGAAAAGGTTCTCAAACATTATCTTAAGAAAATCATCATTGTTTTCTTTCTGTAGGCTACAAGATACATCGAGACACATTTGGAATTCATATTTACTCTTACTTCAGTTATTTAGTTTATTCAACAACAGCAATCTAAATTCAATCTAAATGCTTTTAAACTTTTGAATTGTGTATGTCGGCTTTATTTCCAATAACTAAACTGTTTAAAGTTTTAAATTTCGAGAATAATGAGGTTTAAAATAAAATAAAAAAAGAATAATGAGGTTTCATAATTTCTTCTTAAAGACATTAAGAAAAATGCGTATTTAATGTGGATTATACTAAATAATATATAATAAGCTGTAAAATGCAACGTAGCCTACACAAGAAAGCAATGATAAAAACAAAAAAATATATTTTTTTTTTCTTTGAGAATTGCATTTAAGAACATTCTTATGTCCTCATTACTGTTTGTCAGAAGAACCTTTGCAAGTTTTTCGTGAATCCGGCCCCTGATTCTTGTCCTGGCAGTGCCATCCAGCCGGGTTGGCTGTGCATGAAGGAGGGGAGAGCGACTCCTGCTGGCCCCGTGACGTACTGCCGTTGTGTTCAGAGTGAGACAGAGTGAGGAGAGAAAAGACAGCTTCGTACGTTTGCTCCTCATGTTCGGGGTTCTCATGACTCAACTCCTTCCTCATAGTGCCCTCGATTTCAGCAGCCAGAGAGTCCTAACACACACACACACACACACACACACACACACACACACACCCTTTAATATGTTTTATAAAGAAACATAAGATCCTGTACAAAAAACGAGTACCTTATCTTTATATATTATTTATTTATTTATTATATATTAATATTTATGAAGAACAACAAAAATGATGTACTTTTCTTGTATAAAAATGTAAACAAAAAGAAACGTTAGGATTTAAAAGAATGGGGGTATGCGTCAGAGTATCTGGTGTTCCAAACTGGAATTGCATTAGATGTTGGCAAAATCCCGGACGTTATAACGCAGTTGGACGATGTGTGTGTACCATGGGGAAGAGCCCGAGCGGGTGATAGCGTCGGGGAGTTCCTGCAGAGACACTCCTGTTACGCAGGTTCTTCAGTTCTTCCTGAGCCTCATGCAGCATCTCGATACACTCAGAATATTTCTCCATCAGATCCTGAAGCTGAGTGTTTAGACACGGTTGTAAAACACACACACACACACACACACACACGAAAGTGGAACAAAACAAAAACGTATAAAATACCCGCTTATAAACATCTGTTTCATCCTATTTGACGTTAAGTTACTGATACATTAAGGCACTGCATTGTGGGGGCACCCCCGGGTCTGTGCCATGCTTCACACTCCGAGGGATGCCAAGACTCAGGAGCATTCGGAGAGGCAGAAACGTCTGGAAAATACACCCAGAAACCACAAAAAGTGCAGCCTGAACTTTCTAGACAGGACTTTACGATGCCAAGAAATCAAACGCAGCTGAAGAGTCACCTCACCAGAGGCGGGACACGAACCAGAGTAAGTCCGTGGGTGTTTTCTGGCCCCTGGACCTGGTTCTTGTCAGGGATGGGAGCACTGAGGACTAGTTACACCTCCCACTAGTTACAAACACTTAAGCAGTTTCCATTCATCTGTTACTGCTGGAGTGTTAATAAGAGGTGGCCCAGAGCTCAAATTCCCTGAGTCTTTAAAATTCACCCACATGAAATGAGAATCAGATTTGGGCCCCCTGCAGTGCAGACGTATTAAAACTGGCTTTAAGAGACGAATATGAGTCTAGATCGGCGCTAGAGGAGAACTGTGTGCTGGGTTTTGGTACCTCGGCTGTGAGCTGTCTCTGGGCGTCCTTAGCAGCTACCAGATGTTGTGAAAGTTCCTCGTTCTCCAGCGCGTACTGCCACACACACACACACACACACACACTCATTAACATCATTCTTTATTGATTGGGAGACAGATTTGTGAGTGTGTGTGCGCAGACCGTCACCGTTTTGGTTTTTTTCTGCAGGTCGACCACCTGTGAGAGTAAGTGTGTGATTTCTTCCTGCTGCCGAGCGGCATCTTCCGTCTTCCTCGTTAACTCGTCGGCTATGGAGGAGATCTGCAGACTGGACTGCCCTGAAAAACAAACAGGCTGAGGCGGCTCACCCGGGTTATGTGGGTCCCATCACTTTACCCCAGTCCCTAGGGGCGCCCCATGTGATGAGTACATTACGTTTGATTGAAAAGTAACTAACATTTACACATGTAGTGTGTGTGTGTGTGTGTGTGTGTGTGTGTGTGTGAGTGAGACCTACTGAGCTCCTTCACGCAGTCGTTTACCAGCTGCTGCTCTTTCTCCTCAAACGTCTCTGTCTCTGACTTCAGGTGGCTCGCCTGAACACAAAACACAACACAGGTGTAACATACATGCGTTAGGAAGTGTGTGTGTGTGTGTGTGTGTGTGTGTGTGTGTGTGTGTGTGTGTGTGTGTGTGTGTGCGCACACCTCACATCGGAGAGACAGATTCTCCTCCTCCAGCTCTCGGAGTTTCTTGTGCAGCACGTCCACACCGGAGCCACTCGGGTAGGAGGACGTCCGGCCGCCCCGCGGAACTCTGAGCCCAAAAACAACCCAAACAAACAAAAAAAAGAGCCGAAGAACAGAAATGTTTTATAGTTCGTTTCCAGGCTGCTAAAACTTTTCCAATCACTGAGAAATGTCCCTAAATGTGTGGGATTTGAAGAACGTTCTGTTCTCAAAGCAGAGAAACAGAGTGCTCAGGTTCTTCTGTCCTCTGTTCTTCCTTACAAAATGTTTCAGGTCATTTCAGTTGGACCATTTATACCTCCCTGTTTTACTACTACTACTTATATTGGTTTTAGGCCACTAGTTTTAAAATAGTAATTTTAAGAAACTAAAATAAATAATAAATAAGCCGCCCATTCTGGGTGTGTGGTGTGAAAGTGAGTACAGTTCCATGTTTTCACTGATGTTACCAGCCTTACCAGCTGAGACTGGCATGTCTGTGCCTGTGGCAACACCCTCACAAGCTTTACACAAAGCAGAGCTGCATAGCAGAGGGGCAAAACCGAAGCCTTTTTTAGGCTGGAAGACTCCTCACTAACTTAAGCCAGAAGCCCGTACGGGTTAAAGAAAGACAGAATGGACGTAGGTGACTAACGAGGGAGACGTGGCGTCCTCTTCGCTCTCCTCCGTCGTGTTGGTGTAAAACTGCAACAGCTCATCTTTCAGATTGAGCTCGTAATGGAGCTGCGTCACCTGAGAGAGAAGAAAAGAGAAAGCCAGTGACACAGAGGACATCAAATCCCATATTTTAATACCTTTGACATGTTTTTGCTCCCGATGCCCTTCTGTGAATTCGTTATAGAAGGCCAAATACAGACGAGCAAACAGAATCTATTATGAAACATCAGCTGTGTGAGTACATTGTCAGACTTTTCTGTGCCCTCTATGTGGCCATCTGCTGGACAAAGGATGGTACAGCATTTATTTGTCAATGAAAAGAGAGAAAATAGGTTTATTCTCCATCTGCACACACAGAATTAAAAAACTAATAGAAATAAGAGCAAACACACCCCTGGCTGAAGAGCAGATAAAGTTATTCCTTGCTTCAGCAGAAGGAGACGAAATTACAACATTTTACAAAATTTCCCTTCTTAGAAACAAATAAACAAAGCTAGGATCAAATTCTAATGAAGACTAAAAATCTGCAACTAACTTCTTTTTCTTGCATTTTCTTTCTTTTCTTTCTTCTAAAATGTGGTAAGTGGAAAATGTGAATTTAAGTTTACTATAAGATTTCACTGGACTGGCCTTTCTATAAAATGTCTTTGCAAACATTTTGAAATTAAGAGCGCTTGAAATCGGTTTTATGGAACATTTAAACTTTAGGTCGTCTTTGTACAAAATGTGCCAAGATTTCTGCCCCTGCCATATACCAGAGATGGCACCATCGTCACTCGTGGTAGCACCAGGCCTCATCAGACGGCACTCCCCTTAGACCTCTCTCTAAAAGAAGGATCTGGCTCCTGTTTTAAGGTACCCAGACCTAGGGGGGTCTCACCTCCTCTCTGATGGTGCCCACTTGTTCCTCGAGGTACTCGTTCTGCTCAGATAAAGCCTGGTTCTTCTTCAGCAGGGACTGCCCGATCCGAGCTGCCAGCTCCAAATCCCGCTCTTTCTGTAAAAACAGAGGCGTTCAGCTACGGGTCAGGTTCGAACCCCTCACACACTTCCTGTACCTGATGAAGGCTCTCACCTCCTCCAAAAGTCTGGTGATGGCATCGATGTCATTGTAGGTCTTAGTCATCTGGCCCACCCGCTCAGCGCATAGCACTGTGGGTAAAACGCATGGAGATCACCAAAAATCTAAAGCGGATTCCTCTATAAACTATTTATCCCACTGCTGCCCTGTGATGCACACGAGCTGTTCCCTGTGTGACCTGACTTTACTCTGCCCACGTCAGAGCCGATCAGGTGGGATCGCCTGGCAACGGCTGCCATGCCAACCTTCCTCAACATCCAGCTCTCTAAAGCTCCTGTTTTTCCTCCCACACACTGAGAACAAGAACGAGGACGAGGCTCTCAGAACAACATAAGAACTGTTCATACTGTGTGTGTGTGTGTGTGTGTGTGTGTGTGTGTGTGTGTGTGTGTGTGTGTGTGTTTGTGAGTGTGTGTGTGTGTGTTCATAGATGCATTTGTGCCTGGCTGTGGGTGGAGGCTGTGGGTGGAGGCTGTGGGTGGAGGACTGGACTTACAGAAGTAGCTGAGGGTCTCCTGGATCTGTTCGGAGCTCAGGTCGAGGTGTGTGTCGGGTGAGATGAGCGGCGTGTGCAGCCAGTCGTCGTGGTCATAGCCGTACACGGTGTCGGCCCTCAGCCTGTAGAGTGGAAGCTTCTCCTCCAGCAGGCTGATGATCTCCACCTCAGGGAGCTCGGTGCTGTTACACACATCTACAGACCGAACATGATGAAGGAGTGAGTGCTGTGGTTATTACTGCTGCGTTCTGTCGCCACCTGGTGGTCAGCGATAGCATAATAATATCAAGCGCATCTGTACTGATCTACTTTCTCACACACAACACCGCGGTAAGGTCCCTGCTACAACGTTTAGAGCTTTGTAGGACGTTTCTCTTAGACAGACTAACAACAGGAAAGCTCTATGATTCGGTTTAAAAACTTAACTTAATATTGCTTTTGATTTCATTATAGAAACCTCTAATGATCAGTATTCATACAACCCCAAATCAGAAAAAGTTGGGACGGGGTTCCTTACATTTCCTTTCACTTTTATTTCACTGCGGACAGTGTGCACCCAAGATATTTCATGTTTCTTTTTTTATTTGTTAATAAACATCCATTCCTGCATTTCAGGCGTGCAACACATTCTAAAAATGTTCAAACGGGCCAATTTAGGGCTAGTAATGAGATAATAATTTCAAACATTTGATTATAATCATGATTTGGTCCTAAAGCAGTATCCACTAAAGGAAAGGCTGAGTCTCTGAGGAGTAAAGAGGACCAGAGGATCTCCAGTTTATCACCAAATGTTTAAAAAATGATTGAAATGTTTAAAAACAATGACCTAACTTTTGCATGAACATCCCTGATAAAGATGTTGAAGGCAGCTTATGTTGCTCTAAAATCTCATGGTACTTTTCTGCATTAATGCTGCATCACAGAAGTGGAAATGACTTTTACCAAGGGCCCTGACCCGACCCCATACCATGCCAGAGCCTGGCTTTTGGACTTTTCGTCTTCCAAAAAAGATCTGTTATACTGACTGGTCTAAGCACAATCCCCATCCCCACTGTATGATGGTCCATCCCAGATGCCTCTGAGCTCAGAGAAGCCGACGCCCCTTCTGGACATGGTTATAACATAAGGCTTCTTTTTAGCACAGTAACGTTTTAAGTGGTATCTGTGAATGTAACTCTGTATTGTAGAGCTTGATAAAGGTTTGATAAAGGAATCCCTTTGCCCATGTGGTTCTATCAGCTATTGATGAATGATGGTTCTTGATGCAGTGCCGTCTGAGGGAATGGAGATCACCCCTCTTTAGTTTAGGCTTTTTAGGAAGTTCCTCCAGATTCCTTGAATCGTTTAATGATATTATGCCCTGTAGAGGGAGAAATAGGGAACGTAAGCACCAAACACACATACACACTCTCTCTGTCTGACCTGTGATGGTCTCTGCGTCCCGGTAAGCCGTGTGCAGAGGCTGAGGTGCAGCTTCCTGGGTTCCTTCGCCTACATAATGCTCCTCCTGTATGGACCCGAGGGGGAGAGACGCATAAGAGCTTCTTCTCGAGTGGTCAGAGTCCAAATCGTCCAGCTTGGCAACGTCTCACCCAGGAACAAGAACATCTGCCATGGGTCACACCTGAGTACAGGTAGGAAATGGGGATAGGATTAAAAGAGGATTTTTATTATTGTTCTTACTCACTGTAACAGGAAAGATTAGGGCACCAGACTTCAGCAGGTGTATGGATTACCGTTATGGCATTATCCATGCCTTATGGTTTCCTGATACTGTTATTTGCATATGGAATCACGTAGGGTTTGGGCTTTTATTTTGTTGCAGGACACCTGCTGTGTATGACACTCCATCGCTTATTATTGTACGTAATCTTCTGCTTTAAAATATTTTTTGGTGTGTAATAAGTTTAGCCTCAAATATTTTGGCACTTTGTTAAAGAAACCCAGCTAAGCCAAAAGAAGTCGATCACAGAAAGAGTCGATTCTTTGATTCCAGGCAATGCGAACTACAAGTTGATTCCAAAGCTTTGGAGTCGACTCCTCACAATTCTGGCATAATCTGAAAAGTCTGCAGTCTACAAACATGAAATATGACCCCATAACGGATATATGGAAGTATTTAATTAGGGTTGAAAAAGAAAATAAAGACATATTTGGAATTTATTACAAGACAAGTCTTTGTTTACTACCTATAACCTAAGATAATGCTTCAAACTGTGAAAGTCATAATGGCTTGGTGTGTATTCAGGAGCCTTGGGAAGCATTGTTTTTATATTATTTTATTTTTTATTGTATTATAGTCTAGGTTTATAAGAAAAACATGAAGGAAACACATGCAGACATGAGAAGAACAGAGAAAAAACAACAGCAGAAATGATCGTCACCTGTTACAGCACCGTGTCTCTCTTAAATGACCAAAACTAATTCATTGAAACATGCAGATAATTTTTTCTGTTGTAATGGGTCAGGAAATTCATGTGGATTTTACTTTGGCATGTAACACCTGCCTAAACTTTGTTACAGTCCAAGTGCACCCCTTCATGGCAATGCTATAGCCAGTATCCTCCTCTTTCAGCAGGGTAATATGTCCTACACACTAAGATCTGTTCATTAATGGATTGAGAAACATTCATGGTGTTGCTCCAGCCTCCAAATTCCCCAGATCTCAGTCTAATCAAGCGACTGTGGGATGTCCTGGACAAACAAGTCCGATCCATTGAGACCCCGCCTCACAACTTGCAGGACTTAAAGAATCTGCTGCTGAAACTTTGGCACCAGACACCACAGGGCACCTTCAGAGGTCTCGTGGTGTCCATACCACGATGGGTCCAAGCCTTGGTGGTACGAGGAGGACCCTCACAAGATTAAGAAGGTGGTTTTAATGTTGTGACTGACTGATGTAAATGATTGTGGCCCAAACATCTTCCTTAGGGCCCCGAAAAAAAAACAGGGAATAAATACTGGTCAACTGCCATCTCCAAAGTGGCCCAGTGTGCGCGCAGGGTGATGGACTGGCACCCTGTTGCACCATGAGCTGCCAGGCCTTGGTAGGCCTCTGCCCCTCTTGGCCTAAGCATGTATTTACAGAAAGCGAGTGAATGAGTACATAGAGAACATAGTATGGAGTCGATTCCTGGATCGACTCTCATGACATGGAATCAGACTGAGTCGACTCCGTAATGTAGGGAAGAAACAGCCTTTAAATATGATGTTACACTCGGTGTGTGTGCAGTCCGGACACCTTTATGGATAAATAAATGTGTTTAAGTGGGTAGGAAACGTACAAAAAATGTGTAACTGTATAAAACAAGTTCGGTTTATGGGTGAGTCGGTACGTCAGGAGGTCGCCGTGGTTCAGGAGCGTAAACAAACCGATTTATAGCCACACAATCAGTGCAATGAAATAAAAATGCAAGATATCTGCGCCCTAGGATTACGAGGTTTAACAGAAATAATGCACGCACATAAATTAAACACACAATACAGATCAAGCATGATCCGAGAATAAGATTCGTTTACTCACGACAGAGCAGCTTTGATGTTTTGATTCTCTGCAGCGAAATCGGGTGATTGGGAGGCGAGAAATAAATGACTGAACAGCTTTAAGACTATCCTCTCTCATCTCGAGGAGGGAACTGCAGAGGGTTGTGTGCTGATGGAGATGCTCCAGGCTGAGGATGGAGGTTACTGATCCAGACACAAAGGAGGCTCCGATGTTTTATAAATAATCCCGTCAGCCTCACCCCGGTCCGGTCTGCCTTCTTCTCCTCTCTAGCAAACCACCCAACCCCTCTCTCTACCTCTCTTCTAAAATCCTCCCTTAACTCTATCAACCTCTCTCTTTCTCCTTTTTCCACGCTGAAGGACGCAGCATCATCTAGAGCCCGCACCGGGCGTGACGTCACGTTCTGCGCAGGCCGCCCCAAGTACTCCGTTACTGTTCTTAAGTATTTTTTAGGTATCTGTTCTTTACTTGATTATTTCTCTAACCTAATACTTTTTACTTAATACTTTTCAAAACAGGCTCTTTACTTTAGCTTTTATGAATCTATTGATTTATCTGATTTAATTTGACTTGACCTGATCAAAGATATAAAGAAATTGTCTGCAATCCTTGCACAGCGCAAAAAAGAGAAAATATAAGAGAAGACAATTATAAAATGAGTCAAATATATTGCACAGTTAAAAATAAATAACAATTAAGATAGTATTGCACGGATGAGGTACTAAATATTGCACAGATAAGTGTAAACAGTGAATGAATGTTTAAATTAAGTAGTGGAGTGGCGTTTAAAAGAGGAAGTGCTCTAAAATCGTTGAAGCTGCAGTTTGTTGGACTAAAATGCAGTGAGAGTTTCAGAGAGTCCATGATAAGTATAGTTTGGGTTCAGTATCAGGATTTACTGCATTACTGAATGTCACAGTGAGGCAAAAATGTATTTAGTCAGCCACTGATTGTGCAAGTTCTCCTACTTAGAGAGATGAGAGAGGTCTGTAATTTTCAGACAAAATGAGAAAAAAAAATCCAGGAAATACCTTGATTATTTTCTAAACCTAATACTTTTTTACTGTAATACATTTTCAAAAAACAGGCTATTTCTTTAGCTTTTAATGAAAATCTATTGAAACTTATCTGATTTAATTTCTTGACCAAAGAAATTGGGTATGCAAAGGTTTTTCCTGTAAGTAGTTCATCTTCACCGGTTGGCCAACACACTGTAAGCTGGTATTTTGGCCCATTCCTCCATGCAGATCTCCTCTAGAGCAGTGATGTTGTGGGGCAATACGGAACTTTCAACTCCCTCCACACAATTTTCTATGGGGCTGAGGTCTGAGAATGGCTAGGCCACTCCAGGACCTGGAAATGCCCCGTTTCATTCCTTCCTTAACACGGATCAGTCGTTCTGTCCCCTCTGCAGAAAAAACAGCCCCAAAGCATGAATGTTTCCACAGCCATGCTTCCACAGTAGGTATGCGCAACTCAGGCATTCTTCTTCCTCCAGTTGAGTTTTTCACCAAAAAGTTCTATTTTGGTTTTGCATCTCAGACCACATGATATTCTCTCCCAGTCCTCTTCTGGATCATCCATATGCTCTGGCAAACTTCAGATGGGCCTGGACACGTACTGGCTTAAGCAGGGGGACACGGCTGACACTGCAGGATCTGAGTCCCTCTCGACGTAGTGTGTTACTGATGGTAGCCTTTGTCACTTTGGTCCCAGCTCTCTGCAGGTCATTCATCAGGTCCCTCCTTGTAGTTCTGGGTTTTTTGCTCACTGTTCTCATGATCTTTTTGACCCCACGGGATGAGATCTTGCGTGGAGCCCCAGATCGAGGGAGAATATCAATGGTCTTGTATGTCTTCCATTTTCTTACAATTGCTTCCACAGTTGATTTATTCACATCACCTCTATTGCCTATTGTAGATTTCACTCTTCCCAGCCTGGTGCAGGTCTACAATTTTCTTCCTGGTGTCCTTCAACAGCTCTTTGGTCTTGGCCATGGTTGAGTTTGGAGTCTGACTGTTTGAGGCTGTGGACAGGTGTCTTTTATACAGATAACGAGGTCAAACAGGTGCCATTAATACAGGTAACGAGTGGAGGACAGAAGAGCTTCTTAAAGAAGAAGTTACAGGTCTGTGAGAGCCAGAAATCTTGCTTGCTTTGTGGGTGACCAAATACTTATTTTCCACCATGATTTACAATTAAATTCTTTAAAAATGCTACAATGTGATTTCCTGGATTTTTTTTCTCATTTTGTCTCTCATAGTTCCTCTCATAGACCTCTCTCATCTTTCTAAGTAGGAGAACTTGCACAGTCAGTGGCTGACTAAATACTTTTTTGCCCCACTGTATGTCTAGTTATGAGAGATTCATATGATTCATGTAGTTAAACAGGAGTTAGAAAGGCTTTTTAAAGGAATGCTTTTAATTTTTAACATTAAGTATATTTAGAAACATGTACTTCTATACTTAAATATATCAACTTCAACTTTTACTTGAGTAGTTTTTTGATCAGATTAGTAGTAATTTACTTAAGTAAAGATCTTGCGTACTTCTGCCACTTATGTGGGTCTAATTTGCATCTCTAACGTGTTCCAGAGTCTGCATTATGTCTGGGATCGATTCCCACCTTGTGTCCGGTGTTGCCGGTCCAGTTCAGCTCCCTGCATCTCTGAAATGAATTAAATGAATGAATGATGACACAGAAATCCAGATCGTTCCAAAAGGTTCACAGTCACATCGATCCTGTAGCCACACTGATCTGTTTAGGGTGATCAATGAAAATGAGCAGCATTAGAACTGGCAGATCACTAAAGTTGCCTGCAGCTACCTGCTTTTGTCCACCAGATGGCGGTTTATGCAAAGACAAACGAGTTGATCTCAACACGCTCGCTAGGGGGCACAAGTGAGGTCCCACCTGGGCAGAGGATGCTAGTCAAGAAATATAGCGATACGAAATCAGTAGCGAAATCCCTAACAACTGATATTTAATCATATTCACTTAATACACTTTATTTTTTAAAGAAGAATGAATACTTTTAAACTCGTAGTCATTCGTTCATTCATTCACGATTCTCAGTGTAACAGAGTGTAAGCAAAGGTTTTGGCACTGCTGTTCAAATGACGTTTTGTTTACAACCTCTGAAGAAACAAACACGTTAATGAATCATAAAGTGGCTAAACAAGTTCTTAAAGCTTACAAAAACACGCGTGGATCATCTGAAAAGCACCACAGTGTTGCACACGACGAGTTTTATGTTCGGAGGTTCAACATGTTTTATGTTATGCATTACAATTTGCAAACACGTTTCGTCCAGAGGTTGTGTAACTTCTTTTCGTTACGCTGTAAAATCAACAAAAACCCACCATTTGTGCCCAAACGTTTACATTAGGCTCTTTTCATAAGTTACACATTCGTTTTTACAGATAAAAAGATCAAACTGAAGTAAAAAATAAAAACATACTAAATATGTATATACAACTGAACTCAAATTACAAATGCAAACAGAAAAAAAACATCAATCATCAAAATTAGTTAATAATTATCTAAATTAAAACAGTTGCCCTACTAACTACGCAGAGGTCTGGTTAAAATCCCGAAGGTGCCTTCGAACCAGGTCCGGTGTCACACATTAACATAACCGGCCATGTCTGAGGCTGGGAGGGAGGCTCACCCAAGAACTCGAACCAAAATAAAATGCCAGTAAGACAAGAAAATAAATTTTAAAAGTAATCAATAAAACTAAATTTCCATTTTGGATTTGAAGACATTTTATAGTTGTAGCTTAAACTTAAGATAAGTTTTAGTGATCATAGATATACTTTAATTTCACTCATTGGGAGCTGACAGAAGCCAGTACATCACAGTGCACACAGGGGTCGCTGCTGCTGCAGAGTATGATTCCTCCTCAACGGGCTTCCTCTACCACAGTCACTGTCTTTTGTACTTCGCTGAAAGGCACCTCTTGGACTCAAACTCAAGCTTGGAGATGGTTTAGCGAATTACCGCTGTGCCACCCTAGTGCCCACTTATGATTCATTATTTATTTATCTATCTAAGAATTGTAAATCATTAAAAATTGAGTCTACATGTATCATCTGTTCAGTTCCTGTGAACAGTGTGAATATTTAACAGATTCCTGTTCCCAGTGGCGCCCCCTGTCCTCCTGTATGGAACTATAAAAAAATCATCTAGCTAGCTAGAATGCTTTGATAAAACTGATGAAAGTAGTCGCTCAAAATTATTTTTTAGCTATTCATTTGTTTTGTAAACATTTTACGATTTAGTTTAAGTATCACCCTTCTGCTTCCCGTGGGAGCTCGCTGGCGCCCTCTAGAAGAAGATCTGCTTGTATATGAATGATTAAATGAGTCGACTCAGAATGAGAGAATCAATTCGTCCCTCTAAGAAGCGGATTGATAGAGCTTGCGTAATACTAAAAATAAAATAGTAACGTAGGCATCGATTATGACTATCATGACTATCAAACCACATTCCTCTGTGTAGCTCACTGGCGCCCTCTAGGGAACCGAAAAATTAGTTTATTGAAAGCAATTGGGACTGTAACAGTAAGTGCCGCTGCCTCACAGATCCTGAGACCTGGGTTTGATGCAAGTTTGCATGTTCTCCCCTTGATGCCTTGTGTTTTTTTGTACTTTTAGTTTTAATGATCCCTTATGTCCCTTCAGTGGGTGTGTCCGGACCCTGTGTGCTTCAGGATAAAAACTCTAGGTCACAGTTTACTGGTTTTCTAACTAACATTACTTTCTGAGCCGTCTGACGTAGCTGCTGAGTCACAGAGCGCTCTCCGTTTGCTCACCGCCGAAGCGTGTAACGTTACCTCAGAAATCCCTCCACAGGTCACATCCAGACAAACAGTTTCCTCATGCCGGGCGGATGACTGTGATTGTGCAGGTGCTCCAGACAGGTGAGGACGCCCCCCGCCCTGACAGCACTCTCTGAGAATGTCAACTTCTCACGCAGAGCAGAGCCGAGCCGAGACGGAGCTCTTTGAGAACATCTCTGTTTTGAAAGGTCAGAGAAATAAAAACTGGATTGAATTGGAGTGATTCATCTGCGCCAGATTTGGCAACCACTGAGCTTTCCGTGCTTGGGTGAAAGGATTCACAAAGCTTTGATTCTGTTTTGGTTTTAGGGTTTATAGATTGATGTCTGATTAACTTCTGCAGACAAGAAAATGCTTAGAGAGGGTAACTGAAAAACAACTTGCTTTACGTAGAAATTATAAAATGAAACTAAAGCACAGTCTTATTTGTTTTGTTTTTTTCTTTTCATATTTAACTGCTTTGAAACTAAAGCACTTCTTTATATTTGTGTTTTTTTTTGTTGTTTTTTTATGTTTAACCACGCTTTTATCTGATCACCAGTCTATCACATGGCCAGCAGGGTCACAATGGTGGGCTACTAAAAACCTACAATGCCATCTGAGCACCACAAATAGTATTTGCTTAATTTAAAAGTATTATTTAGCAGCTATGATTTTAATCCCCATACCCAACTTATTATCCCCATCTTGTCCCGGTCAGGGTTGTGGGGTCTGTGCTCCCTCAGACACAGGTAATGACCCCAACCTGAATGAAAGAAACATCTGGCACTCGAACCCAGGTCTTTGCAGTGGTCAAGTTATTTTTCGTATTTTTCTAATAAATCATTTCCAACATTCCTTATTCACACATAGGGGCCACAACTATGGGTCTGTACCAGGAGGACAGCCAAGCAGCATGAGAAGAACATGCCAAACCCCACACATACAGTAAAACAGACAGTTTGTGGATAAAGTTAAAGACTAGATAGATTTAAAGACTTTCAGCTTCCATAAATAAATAAGATCTTCTGTGTGATAGAACTGTACATGACGTCATCATTCCTCCTGCGCTGAATTATTAATCCATTAACGCCGACGCCCCTCGTCATCGTCGCTGCACTTTAGATCCACGATAAGCGAGATCAAATATTCCTCACGTCTCCGCTCGTACCAGAGCCCGGAAGGGAGATTAACGAGGACGCCGCTTAATTGGGCGAAATTGGATCGAAGCGAGGCCGCAGAACATTTGCATAAGTAAGTTATGAATATTAATGGCGTCTGATTTCGGCCTGATTTCGAACCGCACCGAGGCTTAATGGAAAAGTTCGATGAGTTTATGCAGAGACGTATCTGACGTTCTGATCGTTGTATCAAATTACAGTTCAGCATTCAGTGTCCTGAGGGGATATGGTGCCCCAATTTGGGCTAAGGAAAGTGTTGCGATAACACACCGAGCACTTTGTTAAGAACACCACACTAACACTGGGGAGGAATCCCAGTTCTAGCCCATCCACCTCAAGGTCTGACATTCTCCATTGACCGCTGTCACCATCCATGGACACACATGGTCAGCAACAATACTTAGGTAGGTTGGGGGATTTAAACGATGCTCAGTTGGTATTAAGGGGCCCAAAGTATGCCAAGAAAAAAAATCCCCACCATTACACCATGCCCCATGCTTTCATGTTGTTTACGCCAAATTCTGACCCGACCATTCAAGTGTCGCAGCAGAAGCCGAGACTCATCAGACCAGGCGACGTTTCTCCAGTCTTCCAGTTTTGGTGTGTCCATGTGAATTGGAGAATCAGTTGCCTGTTCTTATCCGACAGGAGTGGCACCTGGTGTGGTCTTCTGCCCCTGTAGCCCATCTGCTTCAATGTTGGATGTGCTGTTTGTTCAGAGATGCTCTTCTGCATACCGTTGAGTTACTGTTGGATTTATATCAGCTAGAACCAGTCTGGCAGCAATGTGGCATTTTCACCCAGAGAACTGCCCTCACTGGATATTTTCTGACCTTTCTCTGTAAAGCCTACAGATGGCACTATGTGTGAAAATCCTCCCAGTTAATTAGCAGTTTCTGAAATACGTCTGAACAATGCCACGTTCAAAGTCACTCAAGTCACCTTTCTTCCCCGTTCTGATGCTTGGTTTGCTTCAGCAGCTCGTCGTGATCATGTCTACATGCCTAAATGCATCGAGCTGCTGCCGTCTGATTGGCTGGTCAGATATTTGTGCTAATGAGCAGTTGAACAGGTGTACCTAATAGTGTCAAGTGAGTGTCCTGATTCAAGAATCTTACTTACTGTCTTAACATGTCTTAAATGACATGTCATAGGTGCTGGACAAAATAAAGGAAACCTCTAACGATATTTACGAATGGTTATGATGATTTGCATTTTTAATGATACTTGGGGAACAAAAACGATGATTTATTTTGCAGTACGAGTTCAAGAACGTAGCTGGACTGGTGCCCTGCGTAGGGTTGGTTACCCACAACCATGAATGGGATTAAGGTATTGAAAGTCAGTGAAATCAGGAAAGGGGGTCTGTGCAAGTGGAAAAGTCACGGCTACATCATCAGTAATGATGTGGAGCAGCGGAATCAGCGGAGGTTAAGGGACAGTGAGTCCAAAACATAAACAGAAACTCTGCATCAGTTTCTCAACTTCATCTCTGAGCAAAGCAGAGGATACAGTATTTTGTCTTTTCCTGATCAAGGTTGCAGGGGGTTTGGAGATAATCTCGGAGTTCCATAAGTGTATCACCCAAACTTCACGTTGCAACCAGAGCCTAGGGTTTGGGGTCACTTCAGCAGTTTGATCCTACCTCCGAATCATAGGAGCTGCAGAAGTGAAGTCTTTTTTGAAGTCTTGAACTCAAATACCTGCCAACTCTAAATATGGTGGAGGATCCACCAGTGGTCCAAGCATCCTGAAGACCATTAGATCCAGTGATCCCAACGCATGGCCATTTGCGTTAAGCTTTCTAAAGGAGCGGACTGGCAAGAATGGTTTGAATGGTTTTCACATTCCCAAATCAAATGGAAAGTTTTCCAGAACAGAACAGTGGAGGCTCTTATCATAGCTGCAAATCCTTGTGGTTTTGGCTTGTGGTTTCATTGTTTGATCAGGAAATACAACGTTCATCGCTTGTCTCATAATCCTATATCCCTCTGTGTGTGTGTGCAGGGTGTTTCAGTGTTTGGTGTGTGTGTGTGTGTGTGTGTGTAGGAGGGTTGAGGACATAAAAGGCACTCAGGTCTCTGCAGATCCATCCCACCTGTGCTGCTACAAAGGGACGGGGAGAAAAAGAAAAGCGTGATTTAGAGCCTGAATGAATCCGCTGTCAAAGGGACGACATGTCCAGACCGATCGGATTCCGCCTCCTCGCTCTCGCGAGCCTCAAATAAAAGCCTTTTATCTATCGTCAGACGCTCGCTGTTGGATCGGACGGTCCTGTGGATCACACCGGGATAAGACACAAAGCAATCCGTCAGGCTGATCGGCAAACAATGCACAGGGAATAGCGTGCTGCTGGTGGCCTGTCTGTAGGGGTTATGTGTGTGTTTACGTGGGTGTTTAGATCCCACCCTCATAAGACACACCTGTTAATAATCAGTCATGAGTCAGGTGTGGAAACTGAAGGAAGAGCATGGGACCATCTGCTACTTCGGTCACAGTTCGTTACGAGCAAATGTAGTGCTTAGAAACGTAAACAGAGCCGGAATAGGTTTGTAAAGCCCTTGATATGAGACGTTTTTCTGCATTAGAACTCCCCTTCAACATTTAGCAGCTACAGGTTAGCAGTTCCTAAGGATCTGGGGTTACTGATCCAGGGAGCACCTCTTGACTGCACCCACTGAATTTCCCTGATTTAGAGCAATTTACAACCAATCCGAACTTAAAACATGCAGTCCAGTCCATGGAAGGACCCAACAGTGCTGAGACTTGAACCCTGGACCTTTTTATCAGTAGTCCACTGTGAGACTTCCATGGCAGAGAAGCATGATGGTCGATCCAGTGGTTCACCCGTAGTGTCAACTAAGGTTAATTTATGTAAAACAAAAACGGAAATGGGTGGCACAGGAGTTAGCTGTTGCCTCAGAGCTCCAAAGACCAAAGGTGGCAGAAGTGCACCAGTTCTTTACTTAAGTAAAAGTACTTCTGATTTGTTAAGTACATGCTACTAAAGGTATTTGAAGTAAAAAAGTAAACATTTTCTTTTAGAAGGCCTTTCTAGCTCAGTTTTTGAAACAGCACGTATTTTATTGATCATACAAAAAACATAGAAATGACACGATCTTCAGCCAAAACACCACAGCAACAACAGAATCAAACATTTCCAGCCACGAGGAGCCAAAATATACAAAATTCTTTGGACTTTTTCATCATGTGGATTGGGTTAAAAGTCTACCTTGTACATATCTTTGCATGAAATACTTTGGATTTGTTAATACATGTAAATGCCGGTGAGATGTGCCTGTTCTGCAAGGTCACCTTTTAAATCGTGTTGAGTGCGCAGTGAACTATCCAGAGGTTAGCTCCACGTCTGAGTGAGAAGTGCTGATCTGTGACACAGAGAGGTTGTGCACTGCTAGTACAATATCAACATTAAGGTCAATAAACAACAAAAGGAAAGAGCTGCAAAAGTAAAGAGAGCTGTCACAGGTAGGAAAAAGGTATTGTTTTGGCACAGATATCGAATTGAAAGTGTGTTATAGGTATCGGTATCTAACATTTGCAAACCATTCCCAGTCCTGGACAGGTTGTCCTTCTATGCAAACCCCGCCTCGTTAATCCTGACCAATCCCGACGCTCGTTCAGTAAAACGATTTATATGCAAATGAGCTTAATCCGTATTTCATCTGTGTGTACAGAATTTAGGCAGGTAGGATTAATGTGAGTCTGCTGAGGTATTTATTCACACTGATCTGTGTGTGTGTGTGTGTGTGTGTGTGTGTGTGTGTGTGTGTGTGTGTGTGTGTGTGTTTAGGCGTATCATCATTTGTTTTGTTTTCAGTTCTCATCGTCCTTCACTCAGTACACAGTAAGCAGGGTGAGGACAAAGCAAGCACGTTTGCATTACAGTATCTGTGAGGACGTTCCATTCAGTCTGTAGGTAAATAATGTAACACAACACCTAACCCTAAGCTTGGGAACCTTAGAGAGTTAGACATGCACACAACTGAAACTGCAGTAATCACACGTTGAATTATTTTATGCATTGTCAATTTGTCTTTTATCACATTTCCACATTTTTATTACAAATCCACCGGGACTTGACTTTTGTTCACTGCTTGTGGATCTGTGGCCGTTCTGCACCCTCGGTCTGCACAAAAAAGTGTCACAGATCCACCACCATGCCTAACAGTAGGTCAGGTTGTATTTTCTTGAAAAGCTTCCCAGTTTTTTCTTCGAATATGCTTTTGATTGTAGTGATGGTAGCTAAAGCTTTCTCAGAACTTAAGTCTTTTCATCCCTCTCCCTCTCTGTAAAGCATAATTGGGTTTGTGAAAGGCACTAGAAAATGTAATTTATTATTATTATTATCTATTATTACTCCAGAATATCTCTAAAGCGTGAAACGTGAGCAAAGATACAAAACAAAGCTTTAAGAAAGGAAACATATCTTCAGTGACTTTAAGGGACAGGATGGCTTTTTGTATTACATTAAATAGTATTATATTAATATATAACAACCAAAGAGTTATATATAATATTATATATAATAAATATTATAATAAAATTACAGTTTTATTTTCCAGTGCAGTTGGGAAACTGAGAGTTACCAATTAGTTACAAACCTCACTGCACTCTGACCTCCTAAAAATCTATGCTCTGTTATCCTTTATGTTTATGTTGTGTGTGTGTGTGTGTGTGTGTGTGTGTGTGTGTGTGTTCATAGCATTCATTACCATTGACTGTCCACCGTGTGTGCATTAGGAAGAGACGGACTGAAGACTCGGGGGAGTGCCGAGGTGTCCCAGCGCTCCTCATTATCCCCTATAGGTCCTAACGGGGCCCAGTGATGAATATGTAAGGGTTAAGTGTGTGTATTCTACAAAAGTGTGTGTACGTGTGTGTTTTCAGATGCACCGTCCAGCTGATGAAGAGCTACGATAAGCTGGAATGGAAGCAGCAGCTGTTTCATAATTCGATCTTATCATTAGAGGCATGACGAGCATGGTGTCTTTATTTTCCTAATGGATTCTCCAGATTCAGCAGCGATCAAAGTGGATTTAACTTCATTACAGAAAATACACTAAAACACACACACACACACACACACACACGCACACACACACACACACACACACATTATTGTTTTTTGCTTCTTGGTTTTGTAGTTTCAGGTTTAATATCAACAAAGATTTGCTCCTAGCTTGTTTGAATCAGCGAATCATTAAGTCCTGTCTGATTCCTTCCTTTTGTATTTAGCAGGCAAGAGTTTGATTCAGTGAACCCTTTGGTCATGACCGAGAGTCACTTCTGTGAATCAGTAAATAATTTGATCCGGACTATGATTCATATCTGTTGAGTGTATGAATCATCTCTCCTCCAGTGAGTCAGGGTTTGGATCAGTGAATCGTTTGGTCATGACCGAGATTTGCTCATTTTCTTATAAAGTAGGTCAGTGATTGAATTAGTGAATCGTCCAACTAGGATCAGTTTAAAACGTCTTCTATGCAGTATTTGAAACAGAAAATGGTTTGGTTGAGAATCACTTCTCTCATTCAGTGAGTCTGTGTTTGAATCAGTGAATCATTCCAGTAGGATCAGGATTCTCTTGTCTTGTCTAGAGCAGTGGTTCCCAACGTTTTTCTTTGGAGCCCCCCCATGAGCTCGTAAGGGCAGTTATGGCAGAAGAAAGTACAGTATCTACTGAGAAAATCCTTATGCCTTGTATTTTTAAACTATTTATTTTAGCAAACTGTTCCGGTCGATCTTTTATCACTGTTGTTACTTATAATAAATTACATTTATGCAAATACATTCTGCAGAGATGGAGACTGGAAGGAGAGCTGGAGGAACTGACTTTCAACCACTGCTAGTGGATCATCTTGAAACTTTTGCACACACAAATTTTTTTATTATATATATATGAGAGAGAGAGAGAGAGAGAGAACTGATTTCGAACCGCCTCCACAGTCACCACAGCTCAGGCTGGATGGGAGATTGGCATCATGGATGTGCAGACTGCAAATGCTGTTGTATCAATATCGACCACAATCTCTGAGAAATGTTTCCAGGATCTTGTTGATTAGACGTGCTTAGGCGTCATGAGGCCACTGGGTCAGCGCATCTGATTTCCCAGGGTGCTATTAGGGGTCGAGGGGGCGGCTCTAGAGAGGAATCCGCCTCCGGCAGCAGAACTGATTGATGCCTGCTTTATTTACCTGTAAGACGTCTTGGACAAACACAGACACAAAGACGCCATCTGACCTTCTAAAGCTCTGCGCATATTTAACTAATCTTAGTGTTCAATTATCGGTATGAGCAAAGTGTCAATCGATACTTAGTACCGCCCCCTTTTGGTAGAAATCAGTCGTTTCCTCTCTTTAGAATTTATCTCATGCTTAAAAAAACACCATCATGCTTCACAGTTGGAAATAGACACCACGACCTTTTGTGGGAGAAGCATTACTGAGAGACCCTTCGGCGCCATGGCAACCATGACATCACAAAGTCCAAATACATTTAACGTCTATTGTAAATGATTCAACAAAGGAACTTTCTTCTCGTATCAGTTCCTCTTGTTCCATGTATCATTCTGCTGAACGTATACTGACTGTGTGTGTGTGTGTGTGTGTGTGTGTGTGTGCTCATCTGATTGCAGGTGATCTTCAGATTGATTGGACTTTATCAACAAGTCAGTGTCTCTTTGATCTAATAACGTACTGCCTTTCATCTTCGAGTTCCAGCTACCAGGGAGCACCTGCACATACGCAAGACTGCTGCACGTCAATGCTGAGTGTGTGTGTGTGTGTGTGTGTATGTGTGTGTGGACAAGTACCTCTCAAGGCCATGAGCCTATGCGGTTGCCAGGCAACAGTTTTTCCTGTAACAGCAGGTTGCGTGTGAGAGAGAGGGTTGGTAAATGATTGCTGTACTAATTAATAATAATAATAACAATACAAATACAAATCAGAAAAAAGTTGGGATAAACAAAGACAGTGTTCCTGACTTTTCCTTTCATTTTATTTCATTGCAGACAGCCGACGCCCCTTCTGGACATGGTTATAACATAAGGCTTCTTTTTAGCACAGTAACGTTTTAAGTGGTATCTGTGAATGTAACTCTGTATTGTAGAGCTTGATAAAGGTTTGATAAAGGAATCCCTTGTCCATGTGGTTCTATCAGCTATTGATGAATGACGGTTCTTGATGCAGTGCCGTCTGAGGGAGTGGAGATCCCCCTCTGCAGTTTAGGCTTACCCCATAGACTTTGTTTTAACGTCAAGCTTTTTGTTTAAACAAATTACAGCAATATTTGAAGAAACATGTGACTCTGAGGTGCCCAACTGGGCTATCGTACTCTGAATAGGGAGCCAGTCCATGACAGGGCTTTGAAATGATACCCACGAATCCGACCCTGGACGGGGCACTGGTTTGACGCAGGTCCGAAGCAACAGGATGATCCCCCAACGTACGTCCGACACTCTGGCAGGCGCCGCCGGGACCCAGCAGGTGTACCTGAGCTCTGGCGTGGGCGTGTTTGAGCCGAGCTCTGATTAAGGTTAGCGATTTTATTCCAAGGCCACTTTGTGATGAGGTTGCGAGTTTAAAGCCGTCGCTCAGGGCCTTCACCGTGGCAGAGCTCTGAAACCTCATCTTCATTAATGTGGTTTCTCTCGCACACAGGTGCTGTTTGTAGCCTCCGGCGGAGCGCGAGAAGGTCAGCGGGTTCTCCCGGCCCCGGTCCTCCCCCCGTTTCTCCTTCCCGTCTCCTTTATCTCCCTTCCTCTCGCTAGGCTTTGATCTCCTGATATACGACCCGGGTGGGTTTCAGACCTTTGTGTTTGAGGAGGGGGAGGGACAGGCGTTGCGGGAGAAAATATCTGCACCCTCACGCCTCCTCAGAACGGCGCAGGCTCATTGTAGAGGCGCACTGTTTTCGGCAGATCCCCCTCCTCCTCTTCTGGTGGGATGAGTGTCGTGTTTGAAGTCGCCGGCGGAGCCAGAGAGCGCTGGCACGCCTTCAGACTGCAGCCGCCGGCTTTGGCAAGGGCTCAGTGAAATTCCTCCCACCACAACAAAGAGGGGGCGGGGGGGGCAGGGTCGGGAAGTTTGCAGCAAGTGAGAGCATGTGCCTCGTAGCGGGCGGCGTCTCGGCTTTCATCGGAGCGACTGCAGCGCGCCGTTCCAGGCTTTCCTGTGGACGTCCGGCCTCGTGCTGCACTGAGACATTCAGGCTGATCTCGTTCGCCGTTGCAGCGTTCGGCAGACGCTCCCGTCTGCACCAAAGTCTGCAGGTTTGGGGGCCTTGCTAAAGGGCCCAACAGTGGCCCTTAGTTATTGTACAGCCAGAGATGCAAAACTCCAACCGACACCCAATGAACACATTTTTTACTTATTTAATAAATAAGTGCCATGTTAACAGGAAGCTGAGCATAACACAGAAAGAAACACTTTCAAAAGTGGGGCAGTGACTTAAAGAATCGTTTATCCCCCGAATCCTGATTTACAGATCAGATGCCCCATCACATTTCTCAGAAGTGCTTCAAGTCAGCATGTGATGCCTCACAAGTCGATCAGATGTCTGAAAGTGCCCAAGAGCTGACTTTAAACCATTCGACTGATCAACATCTTAAGCAATTAATAGTAATGGACTAGAACCCTGATTCTAACTTTAGCTTCATCAGAAATAGCACAACGAATCAATTTCCATAAATATCCACGCTGCCAGTGCACCGGCGCTGTAATGGATGGTCTGGCCCCCTTATACCAGTCGAGCCTCGTTTGTTCGCCACCAGCCTTTGGGCCATGTTTTTGCTTTTAGAGATCATGTTAATGTCATAGGATTCACCCACAACCTCGCAATGGGTGGATCAGAGGGGACTGCACGGCCCTGGAGCCAATCTCTCTCCGTTATGAGAGCAGTATCATCCAAATCCTGTCATAGAGAGTTTACTGTTCCAACCCTGCTATGATACCAAAAACAAGGCTTTCATAACCATGAGGTATATCAGGTTATTCACTAAAAGCTTTTGGTAAAACTCAACTTCTAGATGCTTTAGCCATAAATCCACATCAACCCCAAATCCAACACAGAGGGTACCTCGTTTGTATTTATTGGACGGCAGTCTCTCTCATTTTTGGACTTCACATGGCACCACAGTCCTACAGGAACACTATTTTGATGTACTGTATACTTTTATATGACTAGCAAGACAAAGCCTTCATGAGCTCATGTGATGCCCCGCCCCGGCCGAAAGGCACTAGAACCAGGATTAAAAGAAAAAAAAGTTGATATGCAAATTATAACTCATTCCTATTCATTATTTTTTTTGTTTGGGTATTTCACACCACATTTTGCCATCTCATTTGCTTTGTAAAACAGCAACATGAAAATATTTATTCAACGTTACACAGGAGCTGAGGTGTGAACGAGGTCTGCTGACATCTCATCAGTTCTAAGGACCAGAAAGAGCAGCAGGTCCTCTAGATTTTTTGCTTACAAACATGAACGCACAAAGAACGGGGTTTAGTTCATTTAAAACTACAGTGGTCGATTCACGATTCAGCAGAGCGATTCAGCCACAATAGCGCTTGCTCGGTGCAGATCTGCGCTGTGTTTATCGTGTTTTTCTTTAGCTTTACATCTACAGTGATGAACCCTTGGCACAAATAAACTCCATGGGCCCTAAAAAGGTTTATAAGAGCCAACCGAAAGAAAAAAAAAAACTGAATCCTCCAGAATGCTTTCATCCTGCAGGGAGTTCACCAGCAAGTGTTTTGCTTTTATTTTTCACTTTCAATCCATGACTCACTAAACCGACATGAGATTTTTTGACACCATTATAAAATAAGCTTTGTTTTAATGATTTTGGGCATCTGCAGGGTGTTGATGTGTCAGCGGCTCCTCTATGATGCAGCTACAAACTCAGTTCATGATGTGTAACATGATGGATTTGTTGAACATATCCCCATCATTAATCAGGGAGTCCCTGTCCAATACAGCTCCATTAGTGCTGATAATCTTATGCAGGGGGGATTTTCCAGGGATCTGGAACCCATACCGAAACATTTGCTTGGTTTTTTGTTCTCTCTGAGCTTTCTGTAACTGATTAACTGGAACTGAAAAGGAGTTACAGTCGCAGGTGGGAGCCTCCTCCCAATAAAACCCCTATAGAGGATTTAGTTTATATTTACTGTATGCATTACTCTCTCTCAAAGCCCTAAAGGACTTGGATTAAAACCCGTTCAGGTTTTACCTAAAGCCACTTGCACAGACATTTTCAAAGCTCCCCTTCCAAACTCTAAAGGGGGGGGTGAATAAGGACCAGGATGCAGAGTGGAATAAAAGTCTTTTATTGTTCAGCTAGGTCATGATCCATGTTCCCAAAAGAAGCCGCACAGGCAAACAGAAACACTGACGTCGCTTCAATAGAGAGACTACCTCCAGATAGCATAGAAAAGATCTTTGTCAGCCCGTATCCACCGCCCTCCCACCCCCAGCCCAACCTCCGCCGCTCACCCCCATACCCGCACCCTTTTTGGAACGACGGCGACACTGAAAAGCGCCTCTAACGTACTGGCTTTACTTTATCTCCTTTTGATAAGAATGCATATATTTCTCCCACCCCGGTTCGCTTCCAGGTTTGAACAGCTGATCGTATAAAAAAAGCTACACATCGTTACACGTTCAGTCAGATTACATAGAAACCGATTATTAGTGTTCGACACCGCCAACGTGAGAAAGATTCAGAAAACTGAAATTCCACTACGACACTACAGAAGACGCTTAAAAAAATGGAATACAGATGAAAAGTGGAAAAAGAAAACGACAAATACAGACTAAAGCTCAAAACCAAGCTAGGAGTCGGTACCATAAGAGACGGATCATCTTAAAAAAAAAGAGTTTAAAATAAAAAAAGAACAAGGAACATGAAATAAAAAGGCTAAAAATGTTTACAGTTCCATCATCGGACGGTCCTCGTGCACTCCAAGAGCAGCCGCTCCCAAAATCCATCTGCGTCCCTCCTCCCTCCGACAGGGCAAAGTGAAAAATGGAACCCAAAAAAAAACAAAAACAAAAAAAAGATTGGCTTCCTTTCCTCCTCCTCCTCGTAGAAAACCCCCTCTCCTCCAACAGGTGTGTGTGTGTGTGTGTGTGTGTGTGTGTATGCATTGTGTCAGGCACTTTCCGAAATCGCCCACCCTCCAGAACCGTCCGCCCTCCTCAGGTAAAAGTCACAATGCAGATCCGTTCAGCTGCGGAGCAAAAACACCGAGGTGAGAACTCGAGCACACGTGGTCATCTTACACCCCTCAAGGTCTGACTGAGGTTCATCAGGACTCACCTTCGATGCTTGCAGTGTGTGTGCGCGTGTGTTTAGAGGTCCGTGTCGAACCAGGCCAGCTGATTGGAGTCTGTAGGAGGGAGGCCGTCCATCAGGTCGTGGGTGTGGCCCAGGTCAGGGAGGCCCTCCACCGGGTAGTCTGCTCCGGGGTGGTGTCCGGCCAGCTCGTGCTCCAGCATGCCGTCCATGCCCAGGCCGTCCTGAGCGTAGCCCGAGTGGAAGGAGCGGAAGCTGGGGTCTGAGGGGCGGGATTAAGCATTCGGTCACATGACCTCTCGGCTAACACCAAAGTACGTTCTGATGATGCGCGATATGGGGGTTAGCTACAGCAACGGAACAGCAAGCTGGGGTTTGATAAGCCAGAACCTCTAAGAAGACCATCTTCATACATCTTCCTTTCTGGGGGGGGCATGATCAGGACCTCCTGTACCCTAGGGCTGTGGGCTACTGACACAAGTGTCTCAATACTTCTTGGATTCTGTCGATAATAATTAGCCGATGCTTAGTGTTGCTATCTAGGGCCCAAAGCATTCAGAAAGTTGTTTACACCCCTCTCTCTGAACCGCATGCATCGGCACCGCGGCTGTCACCACATAACTAGCGACTAAACAAACAATGGCTGTGGCAAAAGAAAAAGAAAGATTGACTGAAAAGAACTACAAGGAGTGGGGATAAGAGAAACTACAAAAACAAACAAAAAAGACATGAGTGGATAAAAACAAGAGGAAAAAAAAGAAAGACATGGAAAGAAATGAAGCAATTAAATAAGTGGATAGAAAACAAGACAAAGTAAAACAAGAATAAAAAGAAAGGATAAAGGGGGGGAAAAAATGGAAAGAAAAAGTATAAAAACAAGAAAGGAAAATACAAGGGGAGAAAATTACAAAACGGAAAGAGACGTTTTAAAAAGTGGGTAAGATGAAGAAAAAAAAAAAACGAGGGGGGGGGGATAAATTAACTAAAAAAGTGGATACAACAAAAATACAAGTAGTAAGTGGATAGAAAAGAAACAGGAAAATACAAAGGGGGGGGATTAGTGTATAAAAACAAGAAACAAAAGGAAAAAAAGAAGAAATTGAAAGAAATGAAGAAAATTTTAAAAGGTGGATAAAAAAGGAAAATACAGGGGGGAAAACAAGCAGAAATTTCAAAAAGTGGATTAAAAAAAAAAAAGAAAAGAAAAAAAAAAAGGAAGAATTGAAAAATTAAGTGGAAAAAACAAGAAACAAAAACACAAGAAAAAGAAAGACTAAAAGGAAAGATTTTTGCTTTTGTGGATTTAGAAATAAACAGTTCACTGCATCACGTCGGCTGGGCACAGCGAAGCTGACCGTGACGCCGTTTCTCCGCAGAGCATTTGGCAAACACAAGCCTGGAAGTACCAGCTCTGGCCTTAGTGCAGCATCAGTAAGAGCGACGCTACTTATTAAAAAAAGCAATCGGCCCGACGCTGCTGTGTGATGCGTCCTGACCACACCCCCTGTCTCTCACTGCTGAGCCGTAACGGCCTACAGACTGCTGGTCATTAGGAAACCAAACCTCTCACCGTCTGCTCTGTATCCAACAGGCTCGCCCTGAGCTCCCAAATCCAGCCCCATGTCAGCGGTCTGAGGGGGAGACCAGCAGCATGTCAAACAAAGCACCACCAACAGAATGTGTGTGTGTGTGTGTGTATATATACACACGTACCTCGTTCCAGGCCATGGGCTCCGTCCTGAACAGGGAGCTGGTCAGCTCGACAGACAGACGCTTCTTGTAGTCCTGGGGTTTATCCTCGGACATCCGGAACAGCACTGCTGCCGCGTACGTAGCTGAGAGGGGAGGGGGGTGAGTTGTTTAGTCTTTTTTAAAAACACATCTTGGATAAATCACTAAACACGAAGCAGAAATGACCTCCATGTGTGAGCCAGAGCTAGAAATAGGAGTTAAGGTAAACAGCAGCCGGGTGTTCGTTACTCACCCACGCCCTCGTTCCTGGAGTGCAGCAGCTCGGTGAGGGGCGCCGTGGCTCCCTCTGCCTCGATGGCCTCGGCCGCCTCTTTGTCCTGGGCCAGCTCGCACAGGACGCCGGCCGCCACGCGCTGGATGTTCTCGATCGGAGAGTACAGCAACTGCAAAGTGAACGACAGTCCAGTCGGTGCCCCCTTAATCAACGTTCATCAGGGATAGAAAAGCTACGTACGTCTTCAAAAACAGCCAGTCTCAGTCTTTCGGGAGGTTTGTGCTTTTTAATTAAGTCTAAGGGAATTTACTCCTCAATTAAGGAGCTTTATGCAACACTTAATGTTTAAGGGGCTACTTAAGGGACATTCAATAATTAAAGGTTGATGACGATTTCCCTTGAGTAATACTAGCCAGGTTTCCTTCCAAATGTTATGCACATCTAGACAATTTCGGCAGGGGAAAAAAATTCACGTTTCCATCCACTACAGTTATGCGAATAAACGTTTGATGACTTGGGCTACCACGATAAGGGGCGGCATTGAACATCCCAACTCTTCATTAATTCACAGGTACATTATAACTAAACGTTCATTCAGTCGGGTCTGCTATGAAATCAGTTCTAAATGTAACAACTAACTTTCTGGTCTGATCAGGTGGAACGAAAATCGAGCCACTTGATGCGTCATTGTTTATCCAAAACACCATTTTCCGTCTCGTCTGAGCACAAAACTGCGATATTTGGGCGTTTTTTCGAATTCTGGCCTTTTTTCCCCTCATTCAGGTTTTTCTTTCCATGGTGGAACTGAAACCTGCTACTTAAGGCACTTTTCCTGCAACACTTCACTTTAGGAGATACTGAAGGGAAACCTTAAAGGACCGGGCACTGGTGCTGAACCCAAATCTGGAAGCTTTGTTCCTGGAACCTTTTATGCTTATTAGGAGGATTTGGTACTAAACTGTAACCAGGACCTTTTTCCTCTCCCTCATGACTCTAGCCTTCAGGAGCTTTTTCTATCATCACCATCATCATCATCATCACTTGCACTAGTCGTACCTGTACGAACAGAGGAATGGTGTTGAGTCCTCGGATAACGATTCTGTTGTGCACGTCTCTGGCCAGGATGTGGAGCGCCCCGGTGCACCCCTCCACGATCTCCTCCATCCGGACTCCCTCCTGTAAGGCACACGCGATACGTTCGAGCACAGGATCCCATTACAGCCATTAATACCCGAGCAGGAAGGGGCGGGTCCTCACCACAAACTGCTGCTGGGTCCCTCCCATGGACGTGCGTCTCTGAGTGTCCTGGTGTGCCCTCACGAGCAGCTGGACCAACCGGGGGATGGCGCCCTGCTCGCGCAGTGGCGCGTGATTGGCCGGGCAGAGCGCCAGGTTACGGATCAGTCCGACTGTGGCCTGCAGGGAGACAAAAACCGCACCGACGATCAGCCCGCCGGTTTGACACGTCACAGCCGTGCAGGAGAAGACCGGAGCCGACCTTACCTTAATGAGGGGCCAGTGCGATGGCGGGTGCAGGAGCTTTACCACCACCGGGAGGCCGTAGTGGAGCCGCACGGCGTTCTGGGCGATCTCGGCGTCCTGGTGCCTGGAGGTGAGGTGGCGGAGGGCACACACGGCCGGCTCGGTGATGTCCTCGCGGTCTCCGGCGCGGAGCACAGTGCGCACGAGCGCCTCGATGCCCCCGACCTGGCACACCATCATCTTGTTCTTGTAGTTGTTGCAGGTGAGGTTGGACAGTATGCCAGCGGCACAGGTCACCACGTTGATGTCATCCGAGCCGAGCAGCTGCACCAGGGTGCCCAGCAGACCCTCCATCCCCTCCTATGGTTCGGAAGAGGTCGAAATAAGCGAAGACTAAAAGCTCTCCATCGCACGATCCGTTCTGTTTTTCTTGACTCAAATTTTGAATAAAAACTTAAATCAGACGCCACATGTAATGGTAAATGGGGGTGATTTCAGACGCTCCACCAGTCTCGGCGCCTCAGCCCCAGCGAGACATGCCGAGATACAGCCAAATGGCACAGGGAAATTCTATTTCAACTTTCTGGAACCAATTAGGTTCCACTGTAATCTTTGTTTGGGCAAAGACTGGCACATTTTGGGCCTCTGACTGACAGACCTTCCCTCTGTAAAATGAAACAGGACTAAGAGTTGGGTGGAAAAAAGGAGATTCTAACACTAGAATCTAGACTAAAACCAGTAGCTCCTATAAAGGCGGCGAACCATGCACATTTAATCCTACACCCACGGTCCTAGGGGTAAACCTGCCTGGCATCATTTCCCACTGCCCAGACACCACATTTCCACCCCAGAAGAAATTATGACCCATAAATAAATAATGGGTACCTGCTTGGTGGCAGCATCTGACAGGTTCCTGAGGGTCCACAGGCAGTTCTGGACCAGCCTCTGACTGGGGTCGGTCAGGTGAAGCCCGAGAGCCTGCATGCCTCCTAAAAAGGGTGCAGGGAGGACATTAGGTGATGAAAAGCCCAGCCTGATCTAGGTGTGCGTGTGTGTGTGTGTATAAACGCACCGGCCTCGACGATGGCGGGTTTGTTACTGGAGCAGACGGACAGCACCTTCAGCACACGGCTGGTGGTCCACAGCAGCTTCTCGTACGTGTAGGTCCGCATGATGTTGACCAGGGCCTGGGGGCCGCCGCTGGCCAGAATGATCAACTGGAGAGAGACAGACCACGAACATGTTAGCGCTACAGCGCGACAATGCTACAAAGTCCCTCCGTCGCGCGCGCACCTTGCTCTCCTGGTTGCCGTAAGCGAGGATCTGAAGGCAGTCTGTGGTGATGGCGAGGAATTTGACGTTGGTCTTGTTCAGCAGGGCCACCATCTTCTGCAGTCCTCCGGCCAGACGGACCGCCATCTTGGCTCCTTCCTGGTGCAGGAGGAGGTTGTGCAGGGTGGTGATGGCGTAGAAGAGCACGCTGTCCACCGGAGAGCTAAGGAAAATAGGAGGTTCAAATTTAAATAAATATATTCCTTAACCTCAATCATCAAATGAATTACCCTCTCCGACTTGATAAGAAACAAAGCCGATGATACAGACAGGCACAGACGACGCCCAGTCCTTACCCGAGCATCTTGACGAGGACGGGGATGCCGCCGGATTTGAAGATGGCGAGCAGGCCTTCTCGGTGGTGCGAGAGGTTGTGCAGGGTGCCGGCGGTGCAGCGGGCCGTCTCAACGTCGGAGGTGTTCTGCAAGGTCCTGACGATGGCAGAGACCATCTGGGGCGAGCGCATGATGGCGTGGCGCGACGCCTCCTTCTTGGACAGCTGATGCACCATGACGGACGCCTTGTTCACTACCACCTGTGAGGTGCAAGCCGGCAGAGCGAGGGTTAAAAACAAAAACAAGACACGGACTAAGGCATCAAAGCGTTCCGGTTCGGACCTGGTCCTCGTCGTTGAGGAGCTTGGTGAGCTCGGGGATGGCCCTGGTGGCGAGCTCGGCGTCGTCCTGGTAGTTGATGAGGTTCACCACGGCGTGCTTGAGCATCTGGGAGGGCTCGGCCAGCCGCTGCACGTTGGTCGGGTTGGCCGTGTCAAACTGGGTGGAGGGGATCTGCATGCCCTCGTCCAGAGTCTCGGGGAACATGGCGGCACGCACGCGCTGGGCACGGGTCATGGCGTACTGCCCATCCATGTCTGGGACGAACAAAGCAAAGCCGTTAGAGCAGACCCGGGCGTTTTAAGCTTACGAAGCCCATCTACGACTCGTACCTGCAACCTGCTCCGGGGTAAAAGGCTGCCCGAAGCCTTGCTCCCACTCGTAGAGCACCTGGTTGTCCAGCTCTTCATCTTCTGGGTTGCCCTTGCCAGACAGAGAGGGCGCTGTGGTGGTGGCGCCGGAATGGATGCCCGAGTCCAGGTAGGACTGCTGCTGCCAGTGGCTCACCGCAGCCTTCCTGTCCTGCTCCATGGCCATGTCCAGCTCCATCAGATCAGCTGTAAGCAGCATCAAGACCAGACTAGACTCACTCTCACACTCCTGCACGGCGAGTGCTGTTTATAGGACGGAGGCTGGTGATTTAGCCCGTATGAATCAGCAGCACCGTCTGCACGGCCTTTGATTTCCCCTTAGACGTGTAAACAAGAAGAAAGCCCATCTAATCCTTTAAAAGTCAGATGAAGTGAAGCTGCTGCCATCATACCCGATTAAGACAGAGATTGATGTTTTTCCTCATACAGGACTAAGAACCAGGCAGCAGATCATCTCTTCCCAGTCAACACGTGACTCCCATTTAAAACGAGAACAACCCCTCTGTTAGTGTGGATACTAAAAGGACAAGTCCTGCTCCTGCTCGACCACTAGGGGGCGATTATTAGAATACATTTTATACATTTTCTTGAAAACATGACCTTACATTTTTCTTAATCTTACAACAGCCTCACTCAGGGTGTACGAGCTGACAGTTATTTAAAAGAAATTGGGGGGTGGGTATTGGAAAAGACTTCAGGCTTGGACACGAAGAACAATTGGCTTTAGATCAGAGACAGGATTGAGGAAAGCTTTAAAGAAAACTTTAAGTTATAACTTCAGAAGTTTGAGTATTATCGTAAGAAAACCATTGCTTTCTTATGTAATCTACATTGAATTTGACAGCTTGAAACATACAAGTAATCTGTTTACGCGCCTCTCCACAAACCCGAGGCGTTATCATTCTGCACTTCAGTATTTACTTCCACAGACCATCAGTGGACAAGCACCAAGCTAAAAGTGGAGGAGCTTTCAAACTGTACAAACTGCACAGACAGACCGAAAAAGGACCGTGTTATTTATTAACTGCATGTTCAAACGCGTCCGGCGGAGGTTTCGGTCGACGTGTGTGGCGCGGCTGGGCGTGTTGGTGTTTGCAGTGGGGGGAGGCCGAGCCGATGTTCTGAGGTCGTTCATTACCCTGAGAAACCGTTCATTTACTTCCTGACTATAATTAGATTTGCAAAGATTGTGCGTACTCACACTGGGTAGCCATCGTGGTGCCGAGCCCTCAGTCCGAACTACTTCCAAATCTGTGGGGAACAAAGAGAGCAGCCGTGAGCGTGCGGACGGAAACTCGGCGGGCGGCTCTGGAGCCGGGTGCAAAGCCCTAGCGATACGGGCTCTGGCAAACAGTGAAATCTGATAGGCTCTTATTCAACCGGCCGCTGCTCTCAGACAACAGCTGTCTGTAGGAGAGAGGGGGCTGGAGCCATACAGTGTGTATGTTCTCAGGGAAACTCCCAGCATTCAAGCAGGCTGCCCCCCCCCCCCCCCCCCCCCCACCCCTCCCCCCCACTCACACACACACACACACAGTGAGTCATCTTGGCGCTGCTAGTAAAAACATTCCTGCCGGTTATTCAGCTTCATTCATCAACATAAAGCTGCATCGACCCATGCAATGAAGAAACACGCAAATAGAAAACAAACAAATCTGGTCTCAATCAGTCCGACCCAATGGCATAGAGCTTCTTTTTCCATTTACAGAACTGCACACATACTATTTATTAGTAATGATACGCATTCACACAGTCGATACGTCCATTAGCCGCCTCACATGAAGAGTCTCATTGCAAAACGAGATAAAGATCAGAACAGAAGCACATAATTACACATCACATTACAGCAAACTTTTCTTTCAGGTAATTACATTACGGCTGAAACCTGCCACTGCTGCTTCTCTATGCAGCAGAATAAAGGCCCTGTGCAGGAACTGCTCCCTGTGGGGACTACCGGCTTCACCAACTCACACACTTACATCATCGCAAACACTTCTGTCTAAGAATTATAAACGACAGCATACACACAACAGCAAAAGAAAGATCGCAGGAGCTGTTGCCTCGTACCTGGCAAACCGTACATTACAGCCCCGATAAGAGCCTTATACCAGTTAGGGCAAGGGTACAAGTACGACGCTGAACTGCACCTCACTCCACAGGTAGTTTTCCACAGCGTATTGAAAACACACTTGCGGCAAATCCCGGGCATCAGTGGTACAACATATATAAAAAAAAAAAAAAAAAAAAAAAGCAGCAGCACTGTGAGCTTTTATTAACTAACAAAAAGGACACACAAGAAGCCTGGTCCCTCAGTTCCAGTGAAGGGAAAGAATAATGCTTCATCATACCAAGTCATCGTGGACAATTGCGCTCTTCCAGCTTTGGGGAAAGCCGTTTCCTGTTCCAGTACACAAAGTAAGGTATATAAATGGATGGTTGGGTGAGTCAGTGCACCTTTGGGATGAATTAATTGTGACTGTGAGCCAGACACACTCGTCTAACAACAGTCCAAACTCTTATAGATTCCCAGAAGAGTGGAAGCTCTTATCAGACCAACTCCATATTAACGCCTATGGATTTAGACTGGGATGCCAAAAGCTGCTGTAACATGCAGGTGTCCTGATACTTTTGTGCATATGGTGTGCACAAGAGCACAAACCATAAATCAACTGTCAGCAGATGCAGCTTATCCAACTTTTGGCATCTTAGCGTCATTTAATTTCCTATTAACACCTACAGCAGTCCTGTATATTCAAAACTCAATTCAATTAAGCACACATCTCAAACCGACCCCGAGCCCCTCAGACAGTACATTCCCACTGAGATTCAGCACTTTAGTGAGAAGGTACAGCGATTGGCTCAGAACCTGGAGCTTATTATTATGTTAATGATTCAGCATCACTTATGCTTATTCACCTACACTTAAGAAACAAGTTCCAAACAAGAACTAATTACCACAGGTTCCTGGAATAAGTGACACACTCAGAGTCGCCAAGAGCAACAGGCAGTAACACATACCCAATGCACGCCGTACAGTAAGCAGCCACTGTGGCAGACGCAGACTGAGTCACTGTGAGGAAACGTCTTTCTAACCAATGATTAGGATCTGTATCATTTCTTCATCTCAAACCCGAGCACAAAAGCAGCCCGGCAGCGCTGAGCCCTTCGTCTTAAGCTTGATCCAGGTTAATTTATTAGGGTTTACAAACTCACAGGAGTCCCCTGGAATTCGAACGCCTCTTCAGACGAACATTTCGTTTAAAATTCTTGCAATCAAATTCGAACAAAAACTCTGAACATCAGCACACTAAATGGGGCAGCTAGTCTGAGAGCTTCCAGTCATCATTCACATAGCAGCCCAGTCGGGGTGCCAATCGCCAAAAAGAGGACTAGGGTGGCATCATCATTCACATTATATTACGTACATGTTTATTGTTAAAGTAAGAGGAAAAAAGCCTCCTGTATCGGTATCGACTGGTGTCACTGGAATCAGACCGGTCCTGAAAATGTGGATCAGCCCCTCATTAGTGGTGATGATATAAACGGAAAACCGGTCTTACAAAAGCATAACAGTTCTGTCAGCGTGCAGATCGACATCTAACATCCAGGACCAAAACAACAAAGACAGAAAAGAAAAATGAGCTAAAATAAGAACAAGTTAAGACGTGACGATAATACAGAAGAGAAAGCAGGTAACATGTCAATTGTGATACAACAAGGAAGTAGAGTGTTCTAATGAGTCATTTATAAAACTCGAACCCGTCATCGTCACACGCCTTGTTTGTTTACGACGACTTCTCTGCTGACTTATCGTGACTATAACACACCAAAAGACTTGTTCTGACCTTAAACCAGCACTATTCAGTCCTGTGCAGTCTGATAGACAAGTGCCAGAACAGGAGGATTTAGAATGAGCTGTCAAAAGCTCCTTTAGGTCGAACATGGAGGTGTCCCAATACTTTTGTGTACGAGAGCACGAACCATGAATTAACTATCAGCAGATCTAACTGTTTGTAGAGTCAGATCAATGGAACACGTGTTATTTAGAGCAGCACTCCTTCCATAAAAAATGAAGTAAATAACACATCTGGCTGCTGCTTGACCTACACAGACATGTCCCTGAGCCTTGGCTGCTTGTGATCGAGCCAAATGATTCCACGTCATGTGCTGATGACGAGCCTAAAGTAAAAACACAAGCTGCTGTTATGTCGAGCACCCCAAGGCTCCTAAAAAACAGATCCAACTCTGTAAAACTCTGGCCAATTTCTTACAAAGCTGCACCCGTGTCGCTTCTTACGCTGCTAGCGAAGGCGCTGATTAAACAAGAGCGCGCTCTGAAACCTGCACGAACTGGTTACAGCGATTATGCCCGACGTCAGCGGCTTCAAACCTACAGCACGACGGTAAAAGCTTAGCCTCAGCGCTTCTGCGGAGCGAGAGGATGTGGACAAGCCCAGGAAAAAGGAAATCAGGGTTAGGTACGGCTTCCTGCTCCGATTCTCCGAATGGTAGAACGTGCACAGAGTTTAGAACCTTAGAACTTTGTAAATTCTTACACACGCATCTCGTAACGCCGATGATCAGAACGCGATAGAGGTCAGAGAACAAGCTTCGTTTTATGAGCTTAATTTCACAGGATCAGTTTCACAAATGGCATAACGATCTAATGACGGTTTCCTTCAAAGCTCGCCGGGTATGCTGTTCCGGCTACGAAGAACGGCCTGATCTCACACGCAAACATTAAAGAGGAAACGCAGACTCAAAGTAAAAAGGTTTGAGAGAGCAAGGTTTTGACTTTGCTGCTTTAAGACCTCGTACTTTAAATCACCACTAAATCCTTTGATTCCTACTGGGGGAATAAAACCATGAGTGTTAGAGTTCTGTGGCAGGCGCATCATCTCCAGCGTTTGGCGCAAGGGGGTCCAGATCGCCGTCTTCAATCAGTCCGTCTCACCCTGATGAGCCCACACTGCTGAAGCTCGGGTTTTATCATGTTGGAGGTGTAACCTCATTCATAAAAGATCAACTTTCCACACATTTAGCCTTTTCGTTTTCTCACAAACGTCTGTGTGCTTTTGAGCGTCCGTCTTCTGGTACGCCTAGCGGAGCAGATCAAATCAAAACAACGTGATGACTAGCGTGACTGCATGCCGCACCGATCCTGGCAGATAGACGCTCGATCTTGCAGCACTTTGTCCAACTGCGACATGTTATTTCAAACAAAAAGGTTGAATAATTTTTTTTTTAATTAGCAAGAATTATGCTCTTTCACACAAACACACACAAAAACAAACTTTGCAAATCAGTCTGTGACAAAAAAAAGATTCATGTCAGATTTTAGTCTTAAGAGTCTTTCCAAAGTCTGCTAGTGTACAGTTGGCGGAAGGCTTGAATTCTGATCTAACAATCAGATTGAGGTCAGATACTGGATTTCAGAAGAACAACACTGCAGTGAACGACAAGTCATAGGAATGGAACCAAAACTGGGTCACACTTAGCTGCAGCCCTCTCATAGATAATGAGGCTACAGCAGCACAGAGCCATATTTACCCCTACAGGATGATAAAGCACTCCAGACAGACGATTCAAAAGGAAAACAGGTAAAACTATGCGACATCTGGTTATTAGAGCAGCCTAGCTTGAACAGAATCCTCACAAACGTCGTATAGTTTCGATAACGCTTTAAAACACTTAATGGATTTGCTCTTTGGCTACTTCTGAGGTCAGAAACAGCAACACTGTTCCAGTACAGCCGGTGCAAAGCCATAAATTCACACCTTGATGTTGGGACAAAAGCTCAGTCTTTATGTCCACCGTTAGCTGCTTTTTGTTAGAACCTTAAAACTCTGTCAGGCAGAGATTCGGCTCGGTAGCTGTTTAAGAGAGCCCCTTTCACATGCAGGTAATTACAGGAACCCGCAGTTATGAAAACATCCTGCAGTCAGCATCGGACATTCCACCGCCCGTTTGCGTGCCTGTGTGTGCGCAGCTGCCGGGGAGGTACAGTACGGCACTTCAGACGTCTGCCTACACCCAACCAAACAGAACCCTTCGACAAGGAGGAGGGGAGCTGCAGCACTCTGAAGTCGTGCCAAAGCTCAGAAATTAGGGCCTTTTTTCTTTAAACAGGGAGGGGGAGCTGTGCATGGAAACGCTTCAGCTTAGGAAAACGCGCTCATTCAGCACCGGCGCTGGGAACCGACTGAGAAAATAAAGTCAAAAGTTCTCTCAGGAACTCGCTCTGAGTTTGGGCGGATCTGCACGAGACGTACAGGACGGAAAATTTTCCATTAACTTGTTTACTGTACGTTTTATAAACACGGCTTTGAATGTTAACAGCGCAGGAGACTGCTGGACCATTCTGGAGTCTCGAGGTCGCACTGCTTCTCCAACAGTGCGGTGAAAATGATGGCATTCCGAGAGACGCTGGCTGACTTGTGTTGGAAGTTACGCTTCAGTGATCGGTCTGGTTTGTGTTTGGCATCGGCTGAGCACAGAAACAAAGCCAAAACCGTAGGAAATCCAAATATTAGGGTTTCTTTCATATTAAGATTTTACTTGTTAGTTTTCATATTTTGCACAACTTTCAAACCCCCAAAAGGCTTCATTATCTGCTGTTGTCATTCTGGTCAAACAAAAAGTCCCATTCTCAATTCGGGAGATTTGCCAAACTAAAAATGCAAACGCATCAACCTCATCAAGCCCAGGTAACACGTCATTGTTATAAACGGTCTGTAGCCAATGCAGGACGGTATCTTTTTGGTTGTGCCTTTACTGGAGTAGAACCGATAAAAATAGAGCTGGATAAATAACAGTATAATCCTAACGACACCCATCTCTACTGACAAAGGTTTTATACTCAGGAAAATGAATAAGGGTTCAAAATGCATCCTGTAGATGTAAATACAGTCCAGCTCTACATCATGACACTTATTTAACCCCGATTTGTATCTTGTTCATGAGGAAAAGTGATATCAGAACTCTACAAAGTTCCCCGTGTCTTTAAGTGACCAACGAGCCACTCAATTAAGCAGTTCATTAAGCACTGGGGTTGGGTATCGAAACCAAGTTCCACTTGTTAGCTCCTACTAGCGCATAGCATGCTTCAAATACAGTCATGACTGGTATTCTGACAAGTTTGGTATTATTAGGTCATAGTTTTAGTACATAAAACCACATTAAGCTTTTTACTTTTAATAGAGAAGAAAAAGCTTAGCATAAAATGATTACTTATGAAGTTGAAATACAAAAAATTTGCCTTTATACCTAAACATTTGGCACATTTAATCACCAATTCAGAATTGGAGCTTGGAATCTGCAAGATGCAAACGAAACCCAGCCCTAACCAAGACTTAGCACAAAATAAAACCTAACTTTGGTGCATCTTACCTACTGGAGCAAAAGAAATTTCAGCCCCTGAAAATGATCGATAAAAGCACTTTCGGTAAACACGTGGCCTGGCTAAGGCTGATGCTGGGGGCCTGGACGATTATAAAGTCTGGGATAAACTCAGGAACGCCGGAAACGAAGGCAGACGGGACAGTTACAGAGACTTCAGAAGTCGTTTTAACAATAATAAAACGTTACATTTGATATGAAAACCAATTCTAATAGTAACAAAGCCAGGCAGTGTTTGCTTGACTAACCATTCAGTGAAACTGGTGTGTGGAATCATTCCACCGTCTCCAGAGACCTTCGGTTTTGGCCATGAATTTGTTATTACAAACGTACAGGAAGAGAGTTTTAGTTACAGAACACTAAAATCAAACTGGAAGGAAACACCAAGGTAAGATTTGGATATGCACCTCATTTAAATGCTTTTATTTGACCTGTTGCTCACTAAAGTAACCGAGCTGAGGTTAAAATCAATCAGTACTGACTCATTTTTCTACAATATTGTCAAGTTCCGCAATGAAACCTTTTCATTTACACCAGATCTGTGTGTGATCCTTGTTCTCCATCGACGCACTAAACCCAAAAGCCTCCGCCGCTGCTCGCTGAGGTTTCAGAGCTCTCTCTGGGAGCGCGTGGTCGAAGGCATCCCACCCTAACCCATCTGGAACCGATTCGCGAGCTGCAACATCAAAGCAAACACGACACGGTCTGGCCGCGCCGTCTGTACGGCTTCATTAAGACGCTTCTCTGAGCTGCGGGAAACTTCAGAGCGAGGGATCACTACTGCGGGTCTGATGAGCGAGACGAGGAATCGGCCGCACGCGGTTTTAATTAACCAATCGGGGAATAAATGCTTTGCTAGCACGCGAGGTTTAACGACGGGCTGCCAAACGAGGCCGAGGCTCGATGTGACTTAGTGGGAGAAGGAGAACAGTCGTAGGAACGTCTGAATCGGTTAAACTGCTTTTAAGCCTGGCTAGATCGTGATTAAGCACCAAATCCTCACCAAGCACAGATGTGTCGGGATTAAATCAGGCCCGGACGACACAGGACTGCACCTCAGCTATAACTGAAATATCCAGCTTGGGTTATTCTGGGCGTGATACAGACACTACGAAACGTTTGGTTCCACTGTAACGATTTACTGGTCGACTCAACTGCATGCCCCTGCCTAAGCCTCTTCGTAAACGTGGTGTAGGGACACATTTAGTGATTACAGAGTTTCCATCCACGTCGAGGTTTGCTCATCTAGATCTGGTGCAAACGTGCAATAAGGTACAGACTACAAGCAAAACACCCGTTAAGTAAAGGGACGATATAAAAATCTCCTTCGTCGCTGTAACTTGGCTTCATGAAGAAGTTTTCGAACAACTCGGTACGCCCCCTAGAGTTCAACAAGGCTGCAGACTAATGCTCTAAAGGATTGGACCTGCAACATCTGCTGTCATTTCTCTTCAGTATAAAGATACTGAAACCGTGACATTAAGCCGACCAGTGACGTGCATCAAACCGTGGAGGTTTATTAACTGTCTTAAACTCAACCAAAACCTCATTTATGCCAACTGTCAATTCCTGTACACCTACATCCAGTGAGCTATCTGGCTTTCGCTGTGCTCTTTGCAGTGCTTCCCTTGTAAGCCATGGTGAACAATCCTGTTACCGTGCTGCCAAACAAACACCAAAAAATGAGAACCGAACTCAAACAGCTGTCTAGTTGCTAAAACACCTTGGGATGCCAGGTCAGTGGTTTCAGCGGAAATAATCTGTAGTACGGCGGATCTCTCTCTTAAGGCAGACTGCCGAGACACACTGGATATCGAAAGGAACTTGAATATAATCAAGTTTAATTGTATGTAAGATATATTTATTACATAATTGGTTGCAAAGTATCCTGTAACGTTTCTGCCCATCAATAAATAAAAGACTAGAATAAATTTCAGTCTAGATCGGAGACAGACATTAAATTTTGGCAAGCATTCTGACAGAAATACCAGATGTCCACACACACACACACACACACACACACACACACACACACACACACACACACACACACTATGCTTAGGGTTTGTTCTCCTGGGGATAACAAAGTTGAATGAATCAGAAGTACGATCGCTCACAGGTCAAAACTAAGACTTAAACTTTAAGCTGCGACTTTTAAGTGAGCTGAAATGCGTAGGGTCTGCATTCATGTTACCATAAATTATGCATTAGTAATTAAACGGCCGATTATGGTGACCGCACTGAAACTGCCTTCCTCTAAATAATTAAATCGACTGACATACTTAGAGCTAAAGCACGATCTCCAACTCCCTCACACTGGCACACCAGACCCTTCTGAAGTTAGTCTATTTAGAGGTTTAACTTCACATTTTTTCTCATCTTTGATCAGGATAAACCACAAAACATGAATAAACCCCTTTGATAGAAGCACAAATAGTGCAAGCGAGCAAAAGTACTGCGTTGTGCTCTACGTACAGGTCTAAGTATAAAGGATAACCCGTGTTATTTTTGTTACGCTAAAACGTCCTACGACTGAAATCTGAGAAGGAATTGTAAACTCCCTATCGCGACACGCAATGTTGTTGTTGTGGCGCCTGCGTTTTTCCGTGCCGTGGCGTAAGGGAAAGCGGATGCTGCGTGTGAACGGCGCTGCGGGTTTCCCCCCAGCGAGACGGGCGCAGGGCCCGCTGTCTGACATCAAAGAGGCACTACTTTAGGGCAGTTTCCTAATCGTGCTCCTTCGGTGCTGCCGCGTTGGCACGGATTCCTCCGTTTCCTGCTTTAATAACACCATTATAACCCGAGGAGCGCTGGCTAAGCACCGGAGCCAGGCGTATGAGTGGAGACGGCCCGGGGCTTTCATTACAGCGCAGTTTCTCTGAGACCGGACGCCCGAATAATCTGATTCAGTGTGTGTATGCCAATGGACTGGCACCGGAGCGGATATGGGTTACATTCTGCACATTTTGTTGCTCGCAGTACGAATACTTCCGTGCAAAGCCCTTATAATAACTACATTACCTGAACAGGTCACACTGCTTTCCTGCAGAGTGTCAACCGGATGAGCTTATTTGGGATTTAACCGACACGACTTCGCTCCCTATGTTTTATTCTTTTCTAAAACAGACTCCAGATCAGCATTCTCTGTAACAAGCCTTAGGCTTTTCAGGTTAGATACTGTTGATCCCAGTTTGTTTTTAGTGACCCCGGTACTGTTTTAATACACGCATTTTAATTCTTTAACAAAGCATCTGTCGTTTGAGTCCTGCTTTTTCTCTGTTTTATTTTGGATTGCTGTATTCATGCCATTTTCTGCACTGTAAAGCTGCTGTATGGAATGAGCAACATAAATAAAGATCAAATTATAAATTAGAAGCTACACAAATTCAAAACATCTCACCACGGGCTTAATGGATCAATATTCCATGTCTAGGTCTGAAACCACCATGCACAAGCCCAAGTCTTAGCTGGAGGGCTTTTCTGTGGGATGGACCAGGAGGCCAGGGTTCAAGTCCCAGCTCTGCCAGTTCCCACTGCTGAGCCCTTAAGAAAATCCACCCAGAGAGAGCTAAAGCAGCGACACTGGACTCTGGAGATTCTTCAACTGTTTAAGCAGTCTAATTTCAGAATGGTTCTGGGGGTGGTTGTAGAATTTACCTGGGCTGCCTAGTGCCTCAAACTGAGCCCAAACTAAAAGGTTTAGGATGTAGACAGACATTGTGGTCTCACCGTTTATCTGAACTTAAAATCTAACAGAAACCCTTGTATAGGCTCCATTAGATCTATTAGAAGGCGCTTTTGGAACTACATACCCGTGTGTCCATATATTTCCTACCCGTATTCGCACAATTCCCACCTCCCGTATCGGGATTGGCTAATAATCAAGCGCCGCCGGCCCCCGATAGGACGGTTCGACGATCCTGCTGGGAACCCGTCACGGTGCAGCTAATCCCGGTGCAGGAATCGTGGCTGTTGGAATACGGGTGCGAAAAGACGATAATTCGAAAAGGGCAGGATGTTTTGCATGTATTTTCATAACACATGGCAGAAACGCGGTTTGAAATGTGAAACAACACCTTTTGAATTCAAACTGTAACCCAGCGTAACTGGCATTTCAATTCCTAAACATTTAAAATCTTAAACAACGCGGTGTAGCGTTAGTACTAAAAGCAAAACGCGACAAAAACGACTAATTCAGACATTTATGTTCATCCTTACACAATACAGCCAAATAAACACATACAACCAACTACAAAACCAATACACCCGCAGACTACTAGTTAGAAAACTCCAGTTTCGCCGCCGCTTCGAAAATAAACAAACGCTTCAATGGTGAACTTTAACGAACTCACACACATTTGTTTGAGCTTACCTGATATGTAACGGACAATCCGTCTTGTCTTCTTCTTACAAACGGCGCGAGAGCAACGTTTTCACTATCCCAAACTGGAATGAAAACAGCTGAAGACGCCGGTAAAACCTCGGAGCCTCCTGCCCTCCTCAAGCTGGAGCCTTAAAATGGCGACCCGTCACTAACCGATCTGGAGTGCCCCTGCCCGATTTACACTACGCATGCGCGGTTATTATGGGCTTATCATATTACGGCACTTGCTCACTATGGAATCCACTAGGTTGAGAGAATTTATTGGCTTAAAACTCACGTAGGGACGCTTATTTTTTGGCAAAGTATAATCACTGAAAACGCCGGGCGCAATACCGACATTTAACGTGAATCCAAATTATGGAGCGAATCACCCGTAATGTAACGCACTTTGTAGGGAATAGGGAGTAGGGTGCGATTTTGGACGAAACTGATGAACGCGGCTTCGTGTATTCTCCCGCGTAGGAAAAACTAAACCCAAACCCAGTTCATATTTATGATGCTATGGCAACAATTAAACTAGTGTAAACTAAATTAAAATAATAGGCAAACAAAATATAAAATACAAACAATTCTTCTCATCAAAATTCCTCCAAACAAATGTCTGATTACGTGGTATGCGCGGAGGGATACGGCAGATGTTCTCTGAACGAGGTACATTCACTGGTATGGAATGTGGGCGCGTCCCAAATCACGTACTAGGGCAATAAAAATCTCCTAACGACCAACATCGAGGTTTAACGTATTAGACATGCTATTTAGTAAACTAGTTCGCGGTTTAGGACGCAGTCTGGTTTGGTTCGGAAAGTGGCTGGGTTAGGAGCTTCCGAATACAAAGTAGTGTTTGTGTGAGAGCTGCGTATGATGTGCTGCAAGAAAGCAAGCTTTTACACTTAGTAGGTTGTTTTAGCTCTCACATAGATTAAAATCAACCTCATGAATCCTAGACTTTCCTCAGATGTGTAGGACCCTGAGGAACCAACTGTATGACTTTACAAAACTTACATCTAACATCAACATACCTACTAATAAACATATTTATCTGCAATAAAAGGTTGTTTTTAAACATGTACACAGTTAATGGCAGTTAAAATGCGTTAAGATGCGTCTCTTCTCAAAGTCTGTCAATTGGGCAAAATGTCTTTGAGTGCATCTCACCAAGAGGTACACTACCCAAAAGTAAGAGAGAGTGAGAGCCTTTTTATAGGGCAGTTTTAGTCATCGAGCATTCGTAACATGCAGTGTGTATTCATGCATTCCTCTGTATTGATAACACACGCAAAAAACCCCCACACAAATTCCAGTGTAGTGAGTCACACTAATTTGTTGTAGAGTGAATATGAGGATTTAGATAAAAACAGAATGCGTAAAAGCATATTCGCATCTGTGTGTGTGTGTGTGTGGGTGTGTGGGTGTGTGTGTTGTGGGTCCATTCAAGGCAGTACATTCAGCAGTCAGTAGCAGTGTGTAGGAAGTGCGTGAGTCACACAGGCATGCCTTTGTTTGGAGGCTAAAGCGCGAGAGCTCAATTCATCTACGGAAGCAAAGCAAAGAAGACGCGAAGACGAATGTGGAGTCCATCAAACCGACATTCTGTTTAAACGTTTTTTTTTGTTGGTTTTTTTGTAGTTAAAAGCCAATATGTTGTCGAGTCGTTTTTAGGCTCTATTCAGTCCTACTGTACTGGAACCAGAACAATTTGGTAGAATGCTCTCTGGAAACAGAATGAGCTGGTCGTGCCTTGGATTCAATAAAGTCAGCACCTTCTTTAGAAAACCTGGTCCACGTCCATCGATGAGGACTTGAAATCAGATTCATTAGAACAGGCGATGTCCTGAGTCCACTGCAGCCTCGGATTCCTGTTACATGTTTGTAAAACTGCTTTTTTTCTGCTGTGGTGGCCCACCTGCCTCAAGGTTTATTGCACTTTTGAGTTTTGGAGATCTGCAGAGGAAAAATCTGCACAAACCCCTTTAAATTGTTTTGGTCACGTGTGGGTTTGTGTCCCAATACTTTTGGCCACGTGTGAGTTTGTGTCCCAATACTTTTGGTCATGTGTGGGTTTGTGTCAGAATACTTTTGGTCACGTGTGGGTTTGTGTCCCAATACTTTTGGCCACGTGTGAGTTTGTGTCCCAATACTTTTTCCCACTTGTTCTGGCTGCTCAAGAAATAATTAATTATTCATAATTTTTTGTCGTGCTAAGTTTCAGATAAAAGAAGCTCAAACCTGACAATTGGCGTCCAACTGGCAGCACAGGGCACAAGGCAGAAACCAGCTCTAGACAGGGCTCATACCTTAGAGACACCAACCGATCTCTGGAATGTTGGAGGAAACCGGAGTACCCGGAGATCCATACAGACCCTGTTGTAGTTAGTGCTGCCGGAGTCTCATGCGGCACTTAGTACCGGTGGCACAAACAACTACGTGCTCTTAACAATAACTAACTACGTATTCTGTTTTCTCTCCTATCTTGTTTCGGGTTCCAGTTCCTGCCCACACACTAAGATGTTCTTCCGTTCCAGTCCATTTCTAAAATCTTCCTCTGATGTTTACTTTGACACCAGGAGAACATGCAAAACACCACAGGTGTTTACACCTGAACATTTGTCAGTCCTGAGTCGATTAATCAAACTCTAAATAGTAAATAATGTGTGTGCATCTATTATTGAGACTTGGATGGAGATCAGACTGCAATTTATGTCTATCAGTGTAGAAATCCAGGTCTTTTCAGAGGGTTCACAAACTTTTTCCTCATCTCCTCTTTGGGACAGCTATACAGCCTGAAGGTTTTTCACAGAGATGTTAAAGCCTGACGTTAATCCAGAGCCTGCACGCTGAATACTGAACATGCTGCGGATGAAAACGCCAGCCTTATCTCTCACGGCTTAATGTGGATATGGATTAAAAACAGCAGGGGGTTCATCTGCACACACACACACACACACACACACACACACACACACACACACACACACACCAGTCAAAGCACCCAAAACATCACGCCCTTCAAAATTCAGAACAAGCTCAGACTTAACAATATAATTATAATGTATGTTAATACCGGTTCTAATATGCAATATGGACAAAAGTATTGAGACACCTGCACATTACAAGTACAGGAGTTTTTATGATGCCCCATTCTAAATCCATAGGCATTCATATGAACTTGGTCCATCCTTTGCAGCTTTGACAGCTTCACTCTTCTGAGATCTACAAGATTTTGGACTGTGACTGTGGGGATTCATGCAGAAGACCCTTTGTGAGGAAATGTTGGACGAGAGGGCCTGGCTTACAATCTCCATTCTAGTTCATCCCAAAGCTGTTCGACGGGGTTGTGGTATTTTATAGACCATGCTGTGCGCACTGGAAGAGAACAGGGCCTTCCCCAAACTGTTCTCACAAAGCTGGAAGTGTACGAGAGTCCAAAATGTCTTCTTTATGCTGAAGTATGAAGATTTCCCTTCACTTTCCCCAGACACCTGAATTCAGATTAAGAGGTGTCCCAATAGTTTTACGAATATAGTGTATGTTAAGTTATAAATACATATTGCTTTGACAACGAGTCATTTACAGTCTTAAGCAATAGCCTGGGGTTAAAAGTAGTTTTAAAAATGTTCCTTGTCACTTGTTAGGGAGTTTTCCCTTGCCACTGTCACCCTAAGCTTGCTCAACTTGGGCTGTGGGCCTGGATATTACACTCTAGTGTCAAAAGCACTATAGAAATAAATCTGATTTTTATTTTGGATGAAGGGCGTCTGCTTTAACGGTATATCCAGCTCTCACTGGACGACGATCATCTGGACTCCCTCAAGAGGAGCTGGAACCTGTAGAAGCAAAATCTAGACTCCAGAAGAGGGTTAAACAGGTTGTTCGTCAGAGGACATTGGAGTGATATTGTTTCTCATAAGCCAATATCAGGAGTCAGAGGCGTCTCGATATTTACGAGAAAGCAGTACCACAGATAGTATCACTCTGAAAGCAGGAGTGAATCATTTATGTGATTCACACACACACACACACACACACACACACACACACACACACACACACACACACACACACACACAGTAACGTGACTACGGCTAGAGTGAAACTGACCTACGAAGACTGCCAGAACGACAAAAGGTAAACACACCCACACCCACACACAATAGGCAACCTCACACACAGACCACGCAGCTCCATAAACATGGGTCATAAAACAGATTTCATTAACGTTTAACGTGGCCCTGTTTAGTTCTGGACCTCATTTGGATTCTTTCTCGTCTCAGTCTCGGGGAGACTGAAATGCTGTTAGGGTTGTTATGTCCACATTTTATAATAAATGGATAGAATGGATGTTGTTGTTTATATTCAGGTGACTTCATGTGGTGATTCTGATCAAGTCTGAGAGAAGAAGCGAAACAGAATCGTCACCCCTCTACGCAATAAAAGACATTCCTTTTTGAGTTGTGAAGTGTAAACACTGCAAGACAATGAACATTTCTTGTACAAGTCTCCTGCAAGTAACAGAATTTGAATAACTAGAAACATAAGTGCTACTTTAAATTGAAAAGGAGACCCTGTTATCATGCCCAGTTTTTCAAACACATTTCTTGCATTGACTGTGTGTGAAAAGTGTTATGCAGATAACTTGAAACGTCCCAAACCCCTTCAGTTTATATCAAGGAAGATATGGCGTATATGATGTATGGTTTCGCCTCTGGTGTTCAAAGAATGCAAGGACATTATTAGATGTCCATAAAAAAAAGACACGTGACATTTGCTTCCAAAAGTTACTATCATATATTAATAATCAATCAGCCTAAGTATAATGTAATGTTATCCTACAAAATATGTGATGAAATCTAATACTTATTAATATATCATGTATGTAAAGTGAATTACAAACTCATTTGTTTGTTCCATTTTTTGCCCATAAGTTTTGGTGTGAGAAATGGGCCTATCGCCTTGTTTATATCGCCATCTAGTGGATCATTTCAGAAGGTTATTATCATTTCAGACCCAGTAATGGATCGTTTAACCCTCGCACAGAGCTCTGCTTTCAGGAGAGACTCAGATATAAGGCGTTTTACATCGAAAACTTTATTGTGCATGGTTATGGTTATGTCCTCTGCCCAGCTTTACTCCTCAAAGACTCATTACTAACCCTAGATTGCCCCCGTAGCAACTTTTTTGGCATGTGTTGCAGGGCTGAAATGCAGGAACGGATGCTTATAATCAAATGAAATGAAGAGAAAAGCATGAAATATGTTGTTTTATTAAATATTTTATTACGATGGGAAAATATGGCTGCTGCGCCGGCAGAAACACAAAAACATCCTGACACATGAACACCACAGCTTCCAGCGCACCTACAGGAGCTCTGATTACAGACTAACGTGTTACCCTACATCAGGGTTCGAGGAAGCTCTGTCAGGTCCTGGATCAGGTCCTGAAGGTCCAGTGATGTCTCCGGTGGATGGACGGCTTGGTTCTTCCTTCCTTCCCATTGCACGTGATGAGCTAAATACAGTCTCTCTCTCCCTCTCCCTCTCCCTCGTACCTAGCAGCCTCTGTATTCATACAAACCAAACGGGTAGCAGCGTGATGGCAGGAGGGTAAAACAGGACTTTGGGGACGACTGGGGAAAATAAATCCAAGTTATAGACGAGTAAAATAGCGAACTGCGCGTACAGACTCTTACGCTAATGCCACGAGCCTTTCCTTCATTTTTGGCAGGTTTGAAGTGACCGGCCGGACCTTTATGTAGTGCTGCTGGGGAAGGAGACTCTTTGGCGGGTGGGTTTGGTTCGATGGCGGGGTGTCGGTGGAGAGCTGAGCTCGCTCTCTGACTCCGAGGGTTCAGTTTCGGCCTGTGGCGAGCCCGTGTCCCCGACCAGCTCTCGCAGGAACTTAAACTTGGACAGAAAGAGCTGCCACACCACGTACCATCCTGCAAACACACCGAAAAGAGTGGTTTTTATAAACACAGCTACACTAATTATATTAGACAGTGAGTGACAGTAAAGTTTTACCTGGTTGGTGTGTGTGTGCGTGTGTGAGTGTGTGTGTGAGTGTGTGAGAGAGAGCGATAAGAACAGCGAAGCAGCAGCACCCAGGAGTATCACACGATTGTGACCTGAACTCTGACTGCTGACACTGAACAAAATCAGGCTATTTTTTTTTTTATGTAGGAGTGTGTGTGTGTGTGTGTGTGTGTCAGAAAGAGAGAGAGAGTCTGTATATGAATGTGTGACATTTGATTATGTGACCTCTTATTGTACCGAATTCTGAACTACATAGAGCTCAGATTACAAACACCAAACTAAATTCTGAAGTTTTATTTCAATTAAAAAAAAAATGCAAAACCAAATAAATAAAAAGGAATGAAACAGAGATCTGAAAAAGGCAAGTGTTTTGAAAAACATTAAGTTGTTTTTATACAATATAAAAATAAAAATGAACAAACATTAATGAGTACATACAAAATAGCAAATAAATGAATTAAATAAAATTAAATAACTGCAATAGATGTTGACTAAATTAATTAATAATGAAATATTTTAATTAAATAAATGAAATGTATTCATAAATAAATTCACTTGAAATTGAAATACACAACCACAGCATACAACTGCATTTTAAAAATGTGCATTCATTAAATAAATACAAAATAAGAGCATAACTAACAATTATTGGATAACGATATAATAACGAATATTGGACAATGACCCAAAACGAGTCCAGATCGACACACAATCCCTAGACCACCAAGCTACTAAACACTATAATAATAATAATAATAATAATAATAATACTAATACTAATACTATAGAAACTTACCGAAGAGCATGAAGAGCAGGACGCAGATGAGTGTGGCCACAATGACCAGGACAGTCAGACCCACACTCTGCCACATTCTCACTCTCTCTCTTTCTCTCTCTCCTAATATGTAATAAAGAGCAGTTTCTTACAAAAACATGGGCCTAATATAAACGGACAGCAGTGACACACACACGGGTAAAAGCAGCAGTGCTTGGACAGAACCAACAGCTAAAGCCTGACAGCACTGACACTCTTACAGGGAACAGAAACACAAGAATTACGAACAATTCACAAACGTACAGTTCTCCCAGGGACACGCGCGCCTCATGGAAGCCTGTCGATCTTCTGCTAGCTTTTCTACATCGTTGCCAAACCACTAACTTCAATATTTCCGAACACAAACGTGCGACTTGGAGTCAACAAGGAAGGACCGGAAGAAGACGATCCAGTGCACGCAGCGTACAGCCGGTGCTGCGCCTTCTGGGTAAAGTAGTTTCAACCTTTCAGGACGAGAGTCTTCATATTAGCTGTACCTTCAACGTGATGTTTTACACATTCTGCTGTAGATATCCTGGTTTTTAATTGTGTATAATATGAAAACCCGTTTTCTACCATGTATAATGTGTAGTCTATTATAATGTAAATGTAGTTTACGGAGTAAAAGTCATCTGTAGCTCCTGTTTCAAAAGTGGAGTCGTGTTTAAAGTCGGGGATCTATCAAAGTCTGCTCTTCACAATATGCATCGTAATGTATCGTGGTACAAGCAAGGGAGATTTCTGAGGAGCTCAGAAGAGTTTGGACTCCACCAATAAATACACAGTCAGATGTTGCATACAACTGACAAAGATCACGCCGAAAGCAAGGTGTGTAATTGTCTGCGAGGTCACAAACGAACACAGGGTAACTTCTAAACAACTAAAAGTCTCACATTGATTGCAGGTGTGGTCTGATTAGACAAAATGAGTAAAAGTGCTCCCCCTATAGCGCCTCCCTACAAAATGGCTCTCAGAGGCTACTTTTGGGTAGTATACCTCTTGGTGACAGATCGTACAACTCTACACTCGAAGACATTTTTCCCAGATGACAGACTTTGAGAGGGGAGCATCATTGGACTGAGAGAAGCAGGATGATTGTTATGATGAATTGCCTCCATCTGGGTTTCTTTGACCTAGCTGTTAGGAGATGTTGGGAGCAGTGGTTTTAGGGGGGCACACACACACACGGTGAACAGGCTCCGGGCGGGCCATTGCCAGGTTCTGTTTTGGATCCCACACTGCTCCAACCGTATCTCATCTTGTATCCAGGCTAGAGGTGGCCTAACAGGGTAACTAGAGCCTCCTTTCATTTCAATTGTACTGTTTTTCCCAATAGTCTTACCCTCTCACTCATTTTTTGTTAATGACTGTATAAAGTGGCATACATACATATATATGGTGTTTAAATGAGTTACTCCAAACAATACAGTAGGAATTGTTTTATTAGCAAACTGAAAACACAAAATCAGAGCGAACATCACGGCAAAAATATGAGCAAAATACAACAACGATTAATATGAACGATAATAACGATCATTTCTTACAGAGAAACAGGTTACATTCAACTTCATTTTGCCATTAAAAGTCAATACTAAATGACCAGATATATTGTCTGTTTCAAGGAATGTCGTGAATTGTCGATAAAGTTTAGAAACCAGAAGCAGTTACACTGAATACGTTAAGGTAATTCTGTACACATTCCTGAAAAGCCAAAATCAGAGAAAACGACTTTACTATGAATATGAAAACTATACGAAGGAAAAGCGCTCTGTCAGGACGTCATACAGCTGGCACAGGGCATTCAAAACGGGTTCATGTCATTAAATAAAAGCTTTTCTCTCTCCTCTGGCGTCTCAAATTGGACTGGAACACACTAGGCTGGTTATGCATTATAGCACGCTTACGAATGGCGTATGAAGGCCCAGTGTGGGGACAAATCACACATAAGCTGCTGCTGATATTTAAGAGCTGAAAATGTATAAATTTAGAAAAATTTAAGGGAACAGAATCTGTTGCTTGTTTTTTAAAATATATTTACCTCCTATGAAGTTCAGCTTACGATGGGACTCTGCAAACTCGTACCGCTCTTTCAGTTTGTTGTGGTATTTCATGCCCTCTCTTTAGCCACCCACTTTTCAATAAATGAGGCACAAGTGATTGTTGGGAGTTTCACATTAAGAGCAAGCTTTAATCTTATTTCTTGTCCGCACTTTTTATGCAGTATTGCAAAGAAAGACAGGCAGCTAATAAAATAGTTTATCTTAAGATGTGCTCGGTAATGCAAAGCGCGTCGGCGCGTCACAGGTCCGTGGTATCTGCCAGTGGGTTGTTGAAGGTCACGCTGGATGTGTCCGAGTTTTTCTTTCTTCCTCGCTGAGCCAAAGCTGCATCCAGGGGCTCGATATCGCTCTCGCTTTCTTCATTAATGACCTACGAAGGCACACAAGCAACACCTGTGTTCAGATTGCACCGGATGACTTTTATTACAGCATTACTTTCTCCTAACGTGTGGTCTAAGCTCCCAGCTAACTAGCAAGCAAAGTGCTTAATCACATCGAGTTCATTTACCTTCATGACAGCATGAAAATGAGGTCCTAACAATGATAACAAATCATACTGGGAAATAAGAATCAGCCTTTAACTCTGGATGTAAACAAAGGCGGGGCAGAGGTGGGAGTTAATGAGGAGTCTGTGTGTGTGTGTGTGTCACGGTTGCCAGGTCTGCTCATTTTAAAAGATTTTAGGCTTATTTTTCTGTAACAAACCTTAACTGATCAAATGCTCTCTCTCACCTTGTAGTAGCCTGTTCGAGCTCTTTTATTTTGAACCAATTCAATTTTTTTGATCTGGTTTCCATTGATCTTCTCACATTTGTTTTGTTATCAGATGTTTTTAGTTCATACAGTGTCATTATCTGTTATTCCTTATGCTTATGAATCTGTTTCGTATTGCATCTGTGCTTTTTGAGCTTTCGAGCATGGACAGGGTGAAAAACAAACTTTAATTCATCGGACCAGACCACCTTTTTTCATTACTCTTCTGTGAACTCATTATAGGAATATGATTTTAAAATATGTACCCCCATCGCCATCATGTTGTCATCCTGGTCTGCCCCCATGTCTTCATAGTCCAGGGAACTGAGGCTGAAAATCAAACTCAACATCACAAATGTTCATATGAACGGCACCGCACAAAATCATACGAATTTACAACGACTGAATCATTGTCTTCTTTTATAACGCCACAGATACAAAACTTCCTTCTAAATTCATAAAAAATGTAAATAAGTTGATTTTCAGGACTTAACAATAGAGTGTGTGTTTAATTACCTTTCTCTTTCTGCGCTGGAAGCCTCCTCGTCAAAGCCCAGGTCGGTGGTGCTGTCGATGTTCAGGTTCAGCACTGGATTTGCTCTGATGAAAACATAAATATAAAAAAGAATCAGCACAAAAGGTTTTTTTCATAGTCAGCTCTTTCCTGCTTGCCATTACTGTAAGCTTGTTTTTGATTGGCATGAGATCCAGTCAGTCTCCGAAATAATCAGACCCAACGGCTCATTACACCAGAGAGTCTGAATCTTCAACTGATACTCTGAACAAGAGAAGCGTGAATCAGAGTCAGGACCACATTTCTGACTGATTCAGACACCGACTCTGAAGAGAAGTGTGTCCTCACCCGTCTCTGGTGTACTTGTTGGTGCCCGGGACGACCGGTCCGTCTCGGTGTTCCTCAGATGACACCATGGCTGCGGTGTTCATGGCCTTGGCTGCCTTCAGCTTCGTCTGGTACCTGAGAAATAAAAAAAGATTTTCTAGTATCTGCTATAGAGGGTGAGAACATGAGCACAAGGAGTGATGAAATATGTACTCTGAATTTGGATACACTATACTATGATATGATATAATACAATACAATACAATACAATACCCTATAAAACCCCGAATCAGAAAAAGTTGGGACAGTACAGAAAATGCAAATAACAAAAAAAGACTTTCATTGTAATAACTTATTTCACTGCAGACAGTATGAACCTGAGATATTTCTTGTTTTTTCTGGTCAGCTTCATTTCATTTGTTAATAAACATCCATTTCTGAATTTCAGACCTGCAACACATTCCAAAAAAAGTTGGGACGGAGCAATTTAGGGCTAGTAATGAAGTAAAAAAACTACATAATGATGCGATTTCAAACAGGAGATGTGATATTTTTCAGCAAGACATTTTAAAAAGTTATGACTGAAATATGTAATCATCTTGTTCAATCATTTTCTTACACATTTGCTGATAAACTTGAGATACTCTACCCATCTTTACTCCTCAAAGACTCAAATTGCATCATTACTTAGTTCTTTTAAACTCATTACTAGCCCTAAATTTCCCTCATCCCAACTTTTTTTGGAATGTTTTGGAGGCCTGAAATGCAGGAACGGATGCAGGATCAGAAAAAAACATGAAATATTTTGGATTCATACAGTCTGCGATGAAGTAAAAGTCAAAAGAAATGTAAGGAACACTGTTTTTTTTTGTATTTGCATTTTACGTACTTTTTCTGATTTGGGGATGTATTACAAAAGATCCCAAAAGACGGACTAATGAGCCTTGTAAATTAAGGATAAAGTCTTACGCAAAGGTTCGAGCGGCCCTGGATGATGTCAGCACTTTGCTGATTTTACAACTGAAAACAAGTTGTGCAATATGAAAGAAAAGCTTTCCTATTCCTGTTTTACCCCCTTGGATCCTGGTCAGGGACGCGGGCAAGGGTCGGAATTCACTGGGCGCTGGCAGAGGTACACCCCGGACTGGGCGTCTGCCCATAGCAGGGTTCCGCAATCGCACCACACGACCCGGGATTCAATCGTAAACAAATTAATATCTGAGACCATGGCACCAGGAACCCGTGTTAGGATTTCAGGAGAGTCCGGATGAGGGATCATGTCCCTGCCGGTGCAAGAGTGACCTCTGTTGGCCATCGGTGGTACCATGGACTCGTTCATGCTACAGCAGCAGTCTGCAGTTGCAAATTACACGGTGGGGTTGTGCCCCCGGGTGATGGAATTAGGGAATCCTGGACCTCTGTTCTGTCCTTTTGCCTGTGCCCGGTGAATTCCTAGGCTCAGTGTTTGAGATTTGCCCACGATTGCCACTTCTTACTTCCTCCGAATGCACACAAGCGCTGTCGTCATGCTGGCCAGCACGATGACGAGCAGGACTACGAATCCGATCATGATGTACAGCTCCACCTTGGGCTCCGTCTTATCTTCGATGGTTCCCGTCTGCAGAACAATCAGGACATGAACTAACCAGTCACGAGACCGAGTTCTGTGCATTTAAAGCTGAGCATGCAATGCACAAATTGCTGCTGTGCTGAAATGATTTGTCCTTACGATGCCCATAAGGCCAAAGTACTGCAGGATGACACCGAATTCCTCGTATGTGTCCTGAGAGTTCAGGATCCTGCTCACGGTGTCCGAGGTGAGGGCGGTTCCGTTGGCGAACACGAAATACGCTTCCATGAGGGTCACCACTTCCCTGAAACGATAACAGTGAGTCAAAAGAAATCACTTAAACATATTAAGATTTCTCCTGTAAACCTGAGCCAACATAAGCACTTTACAACTGAGTGTTAACTGTTTGCGCTGCTCTTGCTATTTGCACAATAATGTAAATATTCATACCTCTTCTCAGTGTATAATTCCCCTGACCAGTTATTTATACAGACTTGCACAATACTGTACAATTTAAATTAGTTTAACTGTAAATTGAAATCTGTCTTAAATGTAAATAATTTGTGAAAGGAGGATTAGCAAAGTAGGAATTTAATTGTACACTGTAATGCCTGTCTTACTTTGTGCACATGACAATAAAACTCTTGAATCTTGAATCAATATGACATACAATATCTGTGAGTGAAAATTATTCCTTGATTATTAATCCTGGATTATTCTCCAGGATTATCAGTTAACTTGAAGTGCTGAAGGTGTGAGCGGACGCCCTGTTGGGATTAAAGAACAGGGATCGTTTGGGGAAGATTTCTGAGGATAGCACTTATATATCAGGAGCTCCAAAGCCCTTCCCGGGAAATTCACAGGGCACAGATACCCTGAACAGGGTGCCGGTTTGTCGGGTGGCTCAGTAGGGGTCGCTGTTGCAGCACTAGGGGGATGATTCACCCCTATCTCTATGCCTGCCTTCCCTTAGGCACCCTGATACATGACCTGGCTCACAGGCACTGTTAGTACCACGCCTCCAGTGTGGGGTTAGTTACTCAAAAAAAGTAATCCATGTCTGACTAATGTAATGGGATTACTTTACTCATTACTATTTACTTGAAGTTCAAGTTACATTCTATAACACGTATACATATACTGGAATCAAATCTACAAACAAATCTAGAAAGTACAAAATCGATTTCCTTCTGTAGTTTTATGTTAGGAACAAAGTGTAGCAGCAGTAACGATGTTAAAATTGTATTTCTTGTTATAATTAATTTTGGGAAACCCTATGTTTGGGTTCGAAACATAGGCTACCACCAACGACGCCAGTGTGACGTCACACGTCGGAACAGTTACCTCTCCACCTTGTCGTTCCTCTGCCTCCTGTTAGTTGACTCGGACGACACTTTCACCACATGCACCATTGCTTTTGTCGCTCCGGTCAGAGCTCTGTAACAGATGGAACGCCCTTTCAGAGACCAGAAGCGATAAACGAGCCGAACGAGGTTAAAGTTGAACGGGCGCTTACACTCTGATTTCCGGCAGGTCGTGGTTGACCTGATCGATTGACCTTTGAAACCTGAGGACGACCCTGTAAGACTCATCCACTGTGATCAGCTGCAAAAAGGAAAAGAGAACATCGAATGCAAAGCGGACCCAAAAATGAGATCCCGTTCTTATCCGGGCGTGGCGGCGTGGAGTAACGGAGCTCACTCCAGCTTCTCGGATGTTATTGAGCTCACTCACCGTTCTCTTCGCCACACCGTCACCATAGTCCACTCTGCCCTTTTTTATCTTGGTCCCGGGTCGTGTGTGGCCCTGAGTAATGACACGACAGGGACTTCATAATATCCATACAAGCCACAAGTATGAAGACACTAGTTTCTAAATAATTCACACACAGTGATAACAGGAGCATAATATTCAAGCACAAAGGCCTATAAACAAAGCTTTGGGCAGCAGAACCGATGTGGAGGCACCCCTGGACAGCTACCACAGCCTCAGAAGCCTAAACCTGGAGAGAAGCTCTGAACCCCAGGGACAGCAACTATAAGCATTTACAAAGCGATTAAAAACAAGTCATTTATTACGTTATTTAAATAATTGATTGATTTGTTTGTTTGTTTTTGGAGTTGTACAATATGAAAAAATATAAGCATTTAGAAAGTGGTTAAAAACAATTATTAACTTAAATAATATTATTTTTACTTTTTCTACTTAGGTTTATATAAATAAGTTGAAGAAACTTTAAAAAATATTTTTACTAAGTAATTTTTTTAGTTATTTAAATAATTTATTTATCTATTTGTTTTACAATATGGAAAATATAAGCATTTAGAAAGTGATTAAAACAATGATTCATTTTTAAATAATGTTATTAAATGAGAACAAGAACTTTTTATTCATTTATTCATTTATTTAAATAAATAATTGTAATGGTAATGGTTTTCTTTTTATTAATCATTAAAGTAATCAAATATTTCTTAGAAAGAAAGAGACTGGGGAACAACAGAGAAGGGAGGAGGGAGAAAAAACGGGGGCTCATGGAGGAGGGGGACGTGCAAGAGGCGAAAAAAAAGGAACTGTGCGAAAAAGAATTGTAACAGCAGGGTAAGGGAGGGAAGACTCGGAACCAAAAGATCAAATCACATATGCGGGAGAAATAGCATCGGGAGCAGGAGAGAAAAGAGAAAGGAATAACGAAAGGAATCAGGGCCATAATTGTAATGGTTCTTATATATTCATTATTTTGTTTACTTTATAAAACATGTTTAAAGTTATTTACATAAAAAATTTTTATTTGTTTTTCCCTTTATACATAATAAACACTTAAGTTGACTAGTTTTAATTAATGAAATCCCTTTCATATATATTAAATCATTTTTTAAGTGTGATGAGATAATGAAGTTCTTTATTTTTTGTTACATCATAATAAGCACTTATATTGGACTACAGTGCTGTTTTCTTTTTTATTAAATTATTTTTGTTTATATATTTATTTATTTTAATAATTACAAATAATTACAAAAACACATCCAACCAATCCCCTTAACCAAATACTGGCAGTAAAAGAGATAAAGAAGAGCTCCGTGATGTTCCACTTCCTCTATCAGGTGCCAGCTTTCCAGCTTAAGCCATGCCAGTGCCGTGAGTGCCATTACTGCCATCAGGAAACATCTAGTAGCAGCAACAGCTCAACCACGAAGCCAAACAAGCTCACAGATCAAGACACGTGGAAAAATAGGATGGGTTCCACAGCTGAAAATCAGCCTGAGATCAAACTAAAGCTCGCGTTTCTGTTCACCACATATAGTCAGTCGCAGCAGATCCCTCGCCTGCTGGAGGTTAAACCCATCACCCACAGATGAAGAGCTCTCTGGGAGCCGTTCTCTTACTTAATGACTCCCGCGTGGTTGCCCTTATCGTCCGGAGGATCGGTCTCAGCTTTGAAGAGGCTGGTGCTGACGGGGGTTTCCTCTTCTGTGTTGATGGCGACAAATGACACCGACTCCACCTCAAACACGATCTTCTTATGCTCCCCTGTATCTATGTCCTCGGCCTGTCAGCAAAGATTATAAACAAATAAATAAGTTGCGTGTGTTGAATAAAACATGTATAACGTTGTTAAACTCCATAACCCTGTGATTGCCTGTTAATGTACATTTTAATGAATAATAATAATAATAATAATAATAATCATTCCAGCACTCACATAAACTCTGGCCACGACCTTATCCTCGCTGACGCTCTCCGTGATTATCACTGCAGGAACGAAACACAATCAATGTGTGTCACTTCAAATGTTTCTACACAAATTAAACAACATAATGTATTAAAAGATTAAAAATGGAGTTGTTTTTTTCTGTCACTATCGGGCCTTCTATATTATATAACAACTCAACTACAATAACTACAATATTTTCTAAAATGTCTTTAGCCCCTAGAGAGCAAACAAGCGAAAGCAACGTAAAAATAAAAACAAATCAGCCATTCTGAATCAATAATAATTATATCTGGAGTTGCACAATATGGAAAAATATAATAATTTAAATAGCAAAGACCGTGAGAAGGATGGTAAGACAAGTAAAAAGTTGTCCAAAGCTCACTGTAAGAGAATTTAATCAAATGGTAGCATCTTGGGGTTACCAGGTCTCCCAAGCAACCATCAGGCGCTATCTCCATGCCTGCTAGCCATGCAAGCCTTTTCTGAGCTAATCTGGTGGCCTCTGCCTGAAAGCTGAAGACGGGTCGTCACTGGGTCCTTCAGCAAGATAATGACCCTAAACATGTGGCCAGATCTACTCAAAAATGGTTCACAAGGCACAAAATCAAGCTCCTCTCATGGCCATCTCAGTCCCCAGACCTCAACCCAATAATAAACCTGTGGGGTGAGCTGCAGAGGAGAAGACCCAGGACTCTGGACCGTTTAGAGAGGTAATGCCATGAGGAATGGTGGAAGATCCCTCTTTCTGTATTCTCTCAGCTTGTGAAGAGGTATAGGAGAAGATTAAGTGCTGTCTTGTTGGCAAAAGGAGGCTGTACAAAGTACTAACACCAGGGGTGCCAATAGTTGTGGAGGGCGCTGTATATATTCCTTTATTTTATTTTTACTTTAACTTTTATATACGTACAAGTTGAAGAAACTATTTTAATTATTATAATTAAGTAATTTATTAGATAATTTAAAGAAATTATTTATTTTTTTGAATTTCTTCTTTTATGCAAAATAACAAACACTTATGTTGCATATTGCTTTTTAAATTTCCATGAATGAATTTGAACTTTTTTTCAGGTTATAATTTTTTCACTTCATACATAAACATCCAAGTTGAACTATGTCATTTTTACATTTTTATTAAATAAAAATTAAAAGTATGTTGAATTTCTGTATTTTTTGCTACATATTAATAAACACTTGGACTAAGTATTTGGGTTTCTTTTTTATATATTTTTATTGCAATTTTACTATTTTACAGACTTTAGACTTTTTTATATTTACCAAAGAATGACTGGAGAGGGATGAATGTGGGCGGGTTGTCGTTCACGTCCTCGATTTCAATCGTGACGACACCTGGAAAAAAGGTCAAATCCACCAGTAAACAAAAACTACAAAGTATACAGACTAACATTTTATTGTTATAATGATGCAGCAACGTAAACAGAAACCTTTAAACCTTCCAAACTACACATTAAGACAAAAAAAAAAATATATATATATATATATATATAGTAAAAACTAATGAATACAGCAAAATAAAGTAAAATAAAATAAAACAAAATTTAATGATATAAAAACAATTTATATTTCAAACAATATTCAGCAGCTGTGACTGCAGCTGTTTTGACCAGCATTTTTACCTGACGTAATAAAAAAAGAGCTTCAGCTAAGCTGTATGAGCTACAAACCTTCAGTACTGTTCCTTTTAGCCTCGGTATTGATATCCACCACCAGAGCCGTCATTTTCACCAGATCGCACTCTTCGTAGTCGATGGTGGGGGCTTCTCCGGCAAGGACGCTGCCCGAGACATGCACCGTGAACCATTCCTTCTCACATTTCCCCAGAGTGCCATTACAGCGGCACTCCAGGGACACAAGCTTGTACTCCAGCTTGTGGTTCTTGTCCACGTCCTTCCCTAAAATCTGGCCGATGTCCGTCCACGGGGGCAGGTGCTCCTTCGCACGCATGACCTGGTTGGCTGGGAATTCGGGAGGTGTGTCGTTCAGGTCCTCCACGATCACGTTCACCTTGCACTCTGCAGAGTTCCCGCCCAGGTCCGAGGCCTCGATCGTCAGCTCGTATGTGTTCGGTTCGCTCTCATAGTCCAGCTCCACTTCCGGATCCACCAGGACCCGTCCCCTGTAGCCGTCCTCAAACGCCTCCGATATGCAGAGGAAGGTCCCGGCGCCGCCCGATTTGATACGGAACGACATACGGTTGTTGAACTCGGTCTGATCAGCATCACTTGCAAAAATGTAGCCCACGAAGGCCCCTGAACGACAACATAAAGTCACGTTATGTACTGTACACATGTACAGGCTGGGACGCCAAGCTGCACACTGGAACACTTTAGAGACACCAACTGACCTAACACACGTCTTCTTTGGAACGTGGGAGGAAACCCACACAGACATGAGGAGAACATGCAAATTCCACTCTGGCAGCAAGACGCTCCTGTCCACATGCAGTCTTGAATTTAAGTTGGTTGATTTTATATTCATTTAGAAAATAATTTAAAAAATAATATTCCATATGTATTAGTTTGTGGGAATGGTTTATATTCCTAGCCATATAACATATATAATAATAGTAATAATAATAATAATAATAATAATAATAATAATACTTATATAATTTAATAATAATATTATTTTATAATTTTATAATAGTAATAATAATAGTAATAACAGTAACAATAACAATAATAATAATATTAGTAATAATACTACTACTAATAATAAATTAATAACATTTAATAATAATAATCACAATAATAATAAGAATAAGAATATTAAGAATGTCAGTAATATTAATAGTAAGTATGAACTGAATAACAAAATAACAACAACAATAACATTAATATTAACACTGCTATTTATAAATTAATAATAATAATACTAGTAATGACAATAATTATTACAACAACAGTAATAATAAAATTTAATAATAAATACACTACTTAATTAATTATAAAATTAATAATAAAATAATAAGTATTGTTGTTATTATTTTTTATTATTGCTATTATTATAATGTTTATTTAAACTGAAATGTATAATTTTAATGTATATGTTTTTTTATTTTCAGTAAAATGCATCCTTTAAATCTTCATCTTCAGAAAATAAATCATATAAATATGAATTAGGCTGTTGTTTATCAGACTTTATTGTTCATGTTTTGCTGATTTTGGCAGGTTTTGTCAGTACAGAAGATCTGAAATCAATAGCCCATCGTATTTCAGTGTTTATCTCTGCAGCTCTGTTACTCGGGTTCTAACCAACTAGGAATCGTTATTAGATGATATTTCTTGGGTGTGTTGTGATGCCATGCCTCTTCGTGGATTATGAAACACTTTACACACACTAACTACACGAACAGTACACAACACAACACAGGAGCAGAGAGGCTTCATTCAACAACCGTGAGCTTACCTTTTTCGCTTTCGTTCACGTGGAAGGTGTACTCCGTGTCTCTGTACACAGGCGTGTTGTCATTTTCATCCTGGGTTGAAATAACATGTCGAAATCAAGCTCGAAGTGAGAAACGCTCCATCAGTGGGTCATTTGATTGTACATATTTATCTCTATCGAAATATATCCACGTGTATGGAAAGTGTACATAAAATGAGGGGTTATCAGCATGCAACACCAACGCTGACCACTAGGGGTTCTACGCTTATTTTATACATTAAGAAAAAAATGCTTATTTTAAAACCATGAAATGATTGCCAGGCTTGTGAATCACATGACACCATGAACCATCTCTCTAGAAGAGGGTCAGGGCTGTAAGACAGTCTAGTAAAGCCCAGAGGGTCTTAATTTGTTGGTTGAAAACAACCCAAAATGAATGGATGTGAATGGAGAGCTTCACCTAAGAGCCTCCCCAGGACAGTCATTATTATAGTGCGTTACAAAACTCCAAACTTAAGGCTCTAAGCTCCTCTCTGGCACTATTTACCTGGATTTTGTGGCGACCCAAGTCTATGAGCAAACGAATCAGAAGGTTTCACTCACATCGACATTGATTTTGACTTCGACGGAGGTGGATAGAGGTTCCTTCCCCTTGTCTGTCGCAGTGACATTCAGCTTGATGATTCCTTTTTCTTTGGGATCGATAGCTTCGCGGTCCAGAGGAATTTTGCTGCTGATCTCACCGGTGTCCATGTCGATGGTGAAGTTGGAGCTGTACGGTGTGGGCATCAAGCCGTACTGAATCTTGCTGTTGTCAGATTCGGGATCGTCATCGTCTCGAGCCTACGAAAAGGTCCGAAAAAGGAGAATTATCGAGAAGTCTGACCCTAACGCACCAGGAATCAGAGGCGCTCTTAAACAGGACACATCATGAGAGGAACCTGTGTATGACACCAACTCACCTCCACCTGAAACTGAAACACTTTATTTTCCATGATGAAGACCTCATAATCTCGAAGAAACCTGGGCGGCTGGTCGTTAATGTCCACGATGGTGATCTCCAGGACGGTGGAACCTGGGTTTAAAGCCAGATCTCGAGCCTGCAGTGTGGGGGAAAACGAGGTCCTGCGCTCCCAGTCCAGAGACTCTCCGCTTTTTACGTAAACGGTTCCATTGTGGGGAAAAACGTCGAAGTACTGAAGCCTGGGAACGGAAAAGAAGACGCTGACGTGCCTCTGAAGGAGTGATTTATAGTTTATATGGTAATAACAAAACTCAGTAGAGTTTAGCCAGGATTCTTAAAGTTTTATGTTTAATTGTCATTCAGATTTTATTCTTATTTTGAGTCTGAGGCCTCACAAATGAATGTTATTGTTGTTGTTATTATTATTATTATTATTGTTGTTGCTGTTGTTGTTTATTTTATTATTATTTATTATTTGTATTATTATTAATGTCTTAATTAAATTATTGATATAATAATAATAATAATAATAATAAATTTATAATAATAATAATAATATTTGTATTCTTATTAATATCTTTAATTCTATTAATAACAATAATAATAGTAATTATTTATTATTATTATTGTTATTATCTTTCATTTTATTATTGTTATTATTAACATATATTATTATTATTATTATTATTATTATTATTATTATTATTATTATTATTATTATTTTTAATTGTATCCCTGAACCTCAGTTTAACATTAGGGCAGCACTGTGGCACAAAGGTAAGCACTGTGTGGAGTTTTTATGTTCCCCCTGTGTGTGTGTGTGTGGTTTTCCTCCAGGAATTCCCACATTCCAAACACATGCGTTTGGTTAACCGGAGTCTCTAAATGTCCCAGCGTGACCGAGTGTGTAATCATGTATGTGGTACAGGTTGTGTTTGGACAGAATGGTGGTACGTACATGCTCTCTGGGAGCAGTCTGTAAGTGAGTTTTCCCATGTCCAGCTCATCGGCGTCTGTGGCCTGGAGTACAAATCAACAAGATAATGAATTAAATAAAAAGAAGAGTGTTAGTGGTGATCAGGAAGCCTTTGTTATGGCAAATAGCTGAACTCACACTAGCAATTTCCTTCTTTCGTTTAGAGACTTAACCAAAACGGTCCAAAACATTTGCGTAAGACGGGCACCTACCGTGATGGTGTCGATGACGGTGCCATCTGCGCAGTGCTCTTCCACGAATAACTTGTAGGTCTCCTCTTCAAACTCAGGGAAGTTATCGTTGATGTCATTAATCCTGATGGTGACCGTCGCTGTAGCTACAAACTCGGGCTTTGTGATGTCTGTGGCCACAACCTGCATTACAGAAAGGATGTAAAGACGTCCTGGGTTATGGGAGCAGGGCTGAAAATAAAACGCATGCTTTACAAAACTCTGTGGGTAAAATGAAGCTTTGTAAAATGCTGTGGCTGTTAATGCTTATTCAAACTCTCTGACTGAGGTGGGGCCTCTGTGATAGTCTGATGTTCCTGTGCATGCCAGGTATCCATCATTGTTTCTGTTCTGAGAGTTACTCTTTCTAAACTAGAACATAAATCAAGTATTGACCAGGGTTGCCAGATCTGCACAACAGATGCAGTCCTTTCATCCTTCCAGGAGCTTGTTAAGACTTTTCAGTTAAGACTTACCAGAACTGTGTCTAAATGCTGCTTTTAATCGGGTTTAGAACATCCAGCATGGATAGGTGTTTTTGTTTTGCAGATCTCTACGTTTATCGTTTCAAAGATTATCCAAAGCAAAAACCCAACAGAAGCATTTAGGATGTTATACAGACAGTATGACAAATTAGAAATAAAGAGAATAATACATTCTTAAAATGTTATATTGGTAAAATGAAAGCAATTCATCACTAATGGGATGAAATGACAGTGCTACCAAACTCTAGGAAGTATCAAGAGCAGAGATCTGGGCTCCTACCTCCACGTTCATGATCTTGTTCTTCTCATAGTCGACTGCTTCAGGATTTCGGATCAGGATCTGCACGGGCCGGTCCGACATGTCGTTCACAGGTGAGACTGAGAACTCGTCCTTATGCTCTCCCTCGAGGCGCAGCTGGAAGCGGCTGTTCTCCCCCTGAGAATGCATTGTTTATTTGTTTTCAAACTGATCACTGATAACTACACACATTCTTTGATTTAAATGTGTGTAAGTTTTATCTTACATTACCTCGTCTATATCTTTGACCCTCATGTAGAGCCCGTTGACGGACAGACCGGCAGACGTGTGCTCATCCACCTCCCCGGTGAAGGTGTTCTCCTCCACACAGTTATTGTCCTCCTCACACCGGAAGAACATCGGCCCGTTATCGTTCACATCCTCGATCCGGATCTGGAGCAGGGCCGTGGTGCTCGCGTACACGCCGGCCACGTTCTGGTGCTTCTCCGTGGCCTGGAGGGTGAAAAGAACACATTATAATGTAATGATCGCCGGACATTTTAGACATTATTGCGTTTAGAGAGTCATGTTTCATTTAGGAACAAGTGGTGGACAAAGATACCCAAGGTAAAATTTCTCCAGGTAAAAAATCAGAAGTCCTCCTTTTAGACCTCCACTTCAGATTCCTTCAAATGTACTTAAGAATCAAAAATAAAAGTACCATGATTTATTACGGCTCTCATGTTCCAGACTCTTTGCTTAATCAAATAATCTTAGGTAAAAGACTCTGGTTTCACTCTTTAAAAAAGTGCACTTTGCCCTGATTGGTGTTCTTGCTTCGTGTTTATGTCATTTTTTTATATGGAAGGAAAGGAAAAAAGGAACGGCAGATTTCACATGATGTAGGGGAGTAAAAGTAAATAGTCCCAAAACGGAATTATATTTAGATATTTCTGTAGTTTCTCCTAGACAACAACGAGATCAAATGGAAAGACAAATGAGACTTATAAGTCTCCTGCTGCTCAAAAGTGTCTCCTGAGATAAAGACCTCAGTAATCTCACTCTTCTCCCCTTGAGTTGTAGTAGGTCTACAGATCTCAATACAGTCTCATCCTGTGCTCAGATTTGCCCCAAATAACACTTTCAAATATATCATCTGCTCTCTCTGTAAGTCTGATTCTATGCAGAATTATTGATGTTCAAGAAACAAAACGTTCAGGAATGAAACTGGACCGTCGTTTGTGTTAATGAACGGAATAAGGGTTACAAAGCTTTAGCCCTTAACTCGTGACTGATGTTGTAAATATTTTATTTGCTTAAACGAGTCATTCTTAAAGAAAACATGGAGTACTGAAAGAAATTAAATGAAGACAAGAAAAAGATTGTTGGGTTTATTTATCCTCAGAAGCATCTCATGTCTCGTTTTTGTCTAATGCAGTTTCTCCTAAGCAATTTTAAGAGAGACATTTGTCACAAAGTTGATCTTTAAATGAAACGTGAGTGAGAATCACAAGAAAGTCTCCTGAGACGTCAAAGATCGACCTTTGAGCGACAAAACTTTCCTCTGGGTCATTCTCTACTAATATATGTAGCTCCATCAAGAGCTAACAATGTGTGGCATGTTTTAAATATCACTTTATCATACACAAGCAGAAGCTTCTGACCTTCACAGTGAGGTCCACCACAGAGGTGCCGTCCACCAGAGTCTCTCGATCAATGTCAGTCAGAACTGTGACTTTGCCGTTTGCGGGATCAATCTGGAACAGACCAGGAGTGCTGGATTCTGGGACAGAGAAGAAGGACAGAGTTTAATAATCAGAATTGATCTGTGATTAACACTGATGTACTGTTATCGCATGCATGAATAAAATGTTTTGCTTCACCTTCAATGCTGTATTGAATTTCATCGTTGATCCCTGTGTCAGGATCTCTGGCCTGGACCGTAAACACAGGCGTGCCATCCTGGGGAATAAATAAACAACAATCCACATTATTTAATAATAATTAAATTACTAATTGCTGTTACACTTTGTGTCCGGGGTCTCGAGGATCTGGCAAGTATCATGGAGAACACAGGGTGTTGGCCTGGACATTTGCCCTGGAAGGGATGCCGGTGCATTGCATTGCAAGGTTCAAGTCTCACATTCACTCTTAAACCTTGCTTGGATGGATGTTATACCACTGTATCAGCTGTAAGTCGCTCTGCATGAGAGCAGCCACTCAATGGTGTAAATGTAAAGGTAAAAATAAGAGGGTACGTACGACAGGTGAATGCTCCTTGACACTTATAAGGTTCGGGAGGTTGAGAAACTGAGGGTCAATGTCTGGAACGTCCTTCACTGTGATGAAAGCAGTTGTGATGGTGGACTGAACGTAGTTCTCCTCGCCGTTAAGTGGTCCTCCTCCATCCTGTGGAGCACATGCTGTTAGCGATCGAACAAATGGACCCTCAACCCTTTGTCTAGACCCCTGTTTAACCTTTTGTTTAGCTTCTTTGGGCTTGTTTGTCCTGCTATGTGTTTGTAGCTTTTTGTTAGAGCTCTACCCTTGTGCTGTCTCAGTTTGTCTGTTGAAGTCAATCTGGAGTTACAAATCCTGTATGCTTATGGATTATGCTTCATTCTCCATCTGGGGCAGTCATAGCTCAGGGTTTTAGGTACCTCTACATTTGACCGGAACATTGAGATGTAAGAAATGCTGAAGCTGTAGTGGATAGATGAAGTTGGACTCACAGACGCAGTGATTTGCAGCTGATAAAACGAGCTCTTGTGGGTGTAATTCAAGCCCTCGTTCAACACAATCTGCCCTCCACTTGATGAGATGGAGAAGACGGTGGCTCCATCAGATGGGGTGACCTGGAAAACACAGACAGAAAAGATCATAAAACCACCTGCACCTTCACCACACATAAAGAGACACATGAAGACAGTCGTACCTGAGTGATAAGGTAACTGACGAGCCCTCCTGATCCCGAATCAGGATCCGTGGCCAGTACAGTCAGGACTGTAGCTTGCACAGCTGTGTCCTGTAGGAGTAGACAGTCGGAGATTTGGTACAGCTTGTAGGTGTGGAGTAACTGACTGATGAGTTGGGTAAGCAAGGGGTAAATCATGGACTACATTCAATCTTACAAGACACACACACACACACATAAAACCACTGCTCCCAACACCTCCTAACAGCTAGGTCAGAACATCATGGATGGAAGCAATTCATCAAAACCATCGTCCTGCTTCTCTCAGTCCAATGATGATCCGCCTCTCAAAGTCTGTCCACCGGACAAAATGTCTTCGTACGATCTCTCAACAAGAGGTACACTAACTAAAAGTAGCCTTTTATAGACAGTGGGGGAAGCACATTTACGACCTCTTCTGGCGAGACCCAGTGTCTAATCAGACCACACCTGTAATCATTTCAATATCAGCCTAAGACAGAAAGGCATTCCGAGATTTGCAGCGATCCCACATTGCCACAAGCTGTGTTATTTAGGAGATGCATAACGATTATTTGTGCCTTGTTAAAGTGGCTCAGGTCTTTACTCCTGAACACATCCAACAAGTCCACTACGAGAACAGACTGTCCACTTACTCTCTAATAAATCCCAGAGCTTAATGTTTTGGCTCATCTTTATATATTCCATAGTTCAATAATATTTATATATATATGTATCTATTACTATTGACAACCAATATTGTCTGCTCTAGGCTCCAAATGAGCTTCCAGAAGGGACAGTGGAAAGGAAAAAAACAAATCTTGAATGTAATAACATGCTTGTCTGTTTGTGATTTCAACTCACCTCTTTCACTTCTATGTTGTATGGCGTGTTTATGAACAGGGGTGCATTGTCGTTTGCGTCGAGCACCACAATGTTAACAATTTTTGTTGTCTAAATACAAAAGCTGGTGTTAGAGAGCAGGAGAACATCAGCACGTATTACACTCAGTTACGTGTAACCTACCGGCTCGTAAACCCCGTCACTAACAACAGCTGTGATTGTGAAGCTTTGTACTTGCTGAGGGACAGAAGATTTTACAGGGTGATTATCAGTGAATTCTTAAAACGCATTAAAATGTATTCTTTACAGTTTAGAAATGTTTGTAAGAATAAACTCGCCTCATAGTCAACTGGCTTTTTGATGGTCACATTACCAGTGCTTGGATCTACTCTAAAGTGTCCGTTCACATCGTTCTCGATGCTATAGGTGAGAGTGTCACCGTCCGGGTCACTGGCTTCAATCATGAAAGCGTGTTGTCCTGTGGAGAAAAACAGCATCACTTTTTGCTCAGAACAGATACATTTGGTGGGTAAACCAATGGAATAAGATTATCATAATACAGTGCAGTACCTATTTGTAGATCTTCTGATACCTTTGCTAGAACCGTGGTAATAACTGGAATATTCTGACAGTAACCTGGAGAAAACGTAAAACACCTGGGTTATTAAACAGAAGCCATATGATCACAAAAGGTTGCCAAAAAAGTCGATTTTCTAAATAAAATATCTTACTGAAACTTTTTTGTACATTACAGTGATCCTTACAAATCAACATGAGCGATAAATAGCAATCAATTAAATATCTGCAGTGTGCAAAAGTTGGTGCACCTTTGCGGATCTCAGATCTGAAATGATTTGTTAATGCTTTGTGGCAATTTGCAGAAACATCTTGTAGCTACGTCTTTTCATTTAGAAGATCAAAACATCTTCTTATCAGAGGTTTATCTTGCCTCGCTAATAGGTAGAAATGAGTGGGGTTTAAAACAAACAAAACCTGTTGAACTACATTTATATTTTTTCATAATGTACTAGCCTACACACACACACACACACACACACACACACACACACACATATATATATATATATAGAGAGAGAGAGAGAGAGAGAGAGAGAGAGAGATTTCTCAGCAACAGGCAGAAATCCACGTACTGTAGAGAGCATGACCACTCGTGGTAATTAGGCAGGCACTGAAGCTGCTCAGCAGGATACAAATGATGGTCATTTAGTTTACATCAGTAAATTATAAGTAGATTTTTGTAGGACTAATCTGCTTTGTTATTTTAAGGCCATGTTGTGATTATAATCCCAGGGAGTGATTTGTCCAGCATAGGGAAGAGGAAATGATCGATCGTCCTGATCCCTTTTCTTTTACAACCTTGTCTTTTCAATCTTCCTTTGAGGAACGTTGTTTTTGAAACATTTCAGTCATTTTCCCAGCTTTAGGCTGTGTCCTTGCCCTTTGCAGACTGAAATTCCTCCAGATTCCTTGAATCGTTTAATGATATTGTGCATGGAAATCGCTTCCAGTCTTTCTTTGAGGAAAGTTGGTTTTAAACATTTCACTCATTTTCTCACACATTTGTTCCAGCTTTGGCTTCCACACAATGCCCACCATAATTCCACAACCCCCACCATAATTGGGTTAACGGGAAATTAATTAATGTGCAAGCTGTTCTAAGGTCTAAGTGGAATAAGATTATCTTATAACATGTTAGATATCGTATCACTCTGTATCATAACACAAGTCTCACCCTCGGGTCATAAACACATTTTTTCCTCATACCATTTGAATCCTTTCTGCATCAGATTGGTTTATTACAGCTTTAGGGTATCTCACACTGGACTTTGAGCTCTTACGCTACGGCACAGCAAATTTATCAAGAGTATCCATGATATCAGATACTTACAGGTGGAGAAGAGAGCCAGGAGCAGAAGTAATGGCCCCTCCATTCTCCTGCCGTCCCACTGTACAGGGAAAACAGGAAAATGTTTACAGTATAATAATATTAATGACGGATACATGGACAGGATTACAAAATACAGGTCCATATGCAGAGCTCATACGAGCTTATGGATAATAAACCTGAATTATTTTAGATAATAGTCATATCACTGTCTATAACCTAATGCTGCTCTCTTAAACCCAGCCACCTTTGGACTGTGGCTGAACATTAGGCCAATGAGGAAGCAAATAAAACAAAAGCACTGACATAGACATCAGATTTACATAACTATAAACATGAGAACTTTGGTAAAAACACTGTTAATGATATTTAGGGTGACATTCAGATCTCTTTAAACCAAAATATGTGTAAACTCACCATTTCTATCATGGCATGGCTCCTAAATCAAAAATCCTTATTAAAGCTCACTTTCATGTTCCTGTTTTTTATAATATCTTAGTGGTTTCTGTTAAAGATTTAGATTTATTATGAGTGTAATTTTAAACCCAAAACACCCTGTTTAAGTGATGGTCCACATTTGCATCTCACTACTGAAACGCTGACATCAGCTGAACCTTATTTTAGACACACCCTTACATTTCACACCAAGAAAAGAGGCTGTACCCCCAATCCCATGGCCACATGGTGAGTAGTAAGAGAATCGTTCTGAAGCAGATCAATGTCCTAGAACATCAACGACGAATAGTAAAGATAGAAACTGACTAACAATTTTATGTGTTTTGATTTTGTGTTACGAGTTCATGTTGGCTAGCTTTTTGATTTATGCTCAGAATTGATGAAAGAATAGAAATATATTCTGAAATCTGACTGTGCTTTTACAGGATATGTGAACCTCAGTTGTTTTACAACGTACAGCTAAAAGAAAAATCCTTTTAACGCCAGAACATATATTTAAAAATCATATTCAAATATGTAATTATACACATCATACAAGACTTTCAATAAAGGTCTAAAAATATCATAATTTCAAAATACATCATGTTTAAATACATTTTTGATGCATTTTTGAAGCAGGCGAAAAATATTCCGTAGCTATTAAACTCCTAATGTGTATAAACTACTTATTGTAGTTTAAATAAACACAGAAAAAGTAAGCACATTTCATACACTTCTGGTATGGTAAACTGCAAGCAGAACCATGTTTCCAATACTTATGAAAGCCTTGTCACTGCAAAGCTCAATGCCAAGAACTTCCAGACTATGAGCCAGAACTCCACTACCCACAACACACCACAGCCTACAAACATGGCCATGGCCACCAGAAACTACAATTAACAGCAAATAGGGTTAGGGTCACCAACAGACTGATCTCAACACAAAGTCTGTGCTCTCTGAGCTATATTGCTTTCAGGTAGTGAGTTGGGAATTGTAGTTTCTGGTGGCCATGTTTGTAGGCTGTGGTGTGTTATCTGGAAATGAAAAGAAAACTAATTGTTTAATAACATAGCCAAAAATTCGTCTGTGGTCAGTTCTGCTGTAAGACAAGCTTTTCATTCGATGCATCTGAAGCTTGGCGTGCCTTTCTTTTGGTAAAAGCAGTGTTAAGATATAATAAGCTTGAAATAATGGTAGTTACTGGTTGAGTTTGAAAAGTTTTATAGCCATGAGAAAATAAATGTTGCCATAATGCAGTAACGTGTACAAACATTGATATCATCTTTTTTTGTCTTCCAGCACTCTGTTCACTTTACCCTAACTTCTGAAGCCGCAAACGCTTTCACTTTTCAAAATCAGAAGCATTATGCATGATTATTCTTAGTCTTGGACATGATCACAGTGCAATTGCCAAAGAAATAAAGATCACACAAGAAGAAACAAATTGGGGCTGTCAAACTTAACGCATTAATAGCAACAATTTTATCACTGCCATTCGTTGCAGTTTCGCTGCTCGACCGGTGTCGTAAGATAATTTCAGACAGGCAGTTATTAGACTTTTATTAGGCTTCTAGTAAACGCAGCGATATCAGCATTAATGTGGCAAAACATTTTTTATCGTTCGGCAGCATCATTCAGCGTAACTCGAACTTTGGACTTTTGTTGCTTTAACAAAACTTCATTAAACAAAAGTCTGTCTTACACAGAACATGAGGCATTTTGCTTAAACATTAGTCATGACTTTATTATTGCTGAAACTCCTTTTTATGCTATACTAAACATATCAAGGCTATAGTTAGTTTCTTTTTGGTTATAATTATATAAGTTATGATAAGTAGAATAATTTAAGCTTGATTTAAGTCAATCCTCTGGATTTTATTGTTTAATGCAGACAAGCAGTTTAAAATGGAAAATAAAGATATGCCACTTTTACTCTTTTAACGATTTTATATATATATATATATATGTTTTACACATCTTAACCCTGCTTACGCTGGTCAGGGTCACTGCTCAGGTGTGTCCCGGAATTCACAGGGCGAGGGCCCGAAGGTACCCGTATGTCACCCCAGTCCATTACAGGGGTATTTAGGGGTCGCTGTTACAAAGATTAAAGTTTTAAAGGACAAAATAAAAAATAAAACAAATAGTTTATATGTAGTTTAATAATTTTTCTACATTCACTATTGTTATTATTAATTTTTACATTTTTAAACATGTTCTCTCTTAATATTTATTTAGCTTTTGTTTATTTAAACTATTACTATAAACTTGTTCATTACCCAACTTGGTTTAATTCTTACATATAGCAGGTCGGGTCCCTTTTTGAGTCCTTTTTAATGTTTAGGGATTTTCCTTGCCGCTGTCGCCCTAGGCTTGCTCAGCTTGGGATTGGCTTTAGATATTAGAAGATCATCTAAAAATGTACAGCTGCTTTGAGTCAACGCTCAGTGCTTTAATCGTACATTAATAACGTTTTATTATTTACTTACATTGTCAAATACGTTGATTAAATGATTAACCTTTGTTCAGATAGTTTGGAGCAAAGAAATTCTTGTTTCTTGTCGCTTCTGTGCTTACATTCTTAGTTTTTGCTTCTGAAGAGTGTAAAGAAAATTATACGCCTTCTATAAGGCCGGATGTTACACTTTATGACCCCTGGGATCCTGGTAAGATGATTTATAACTTGAAACAATTTCTGTATCATTATAAATTGTTATTTAAAGACATTTCCAGCAAGCTGTGACACACAGGAGGAACTTACCTTGCTCATTCTGGTCCTCGATGTTGCTCTGAAATGTCTCCTGATCGGTGTAAGACTGAGGACACGACTGGACCTTTGCCTGTTAGGAAGCTGTTAAACTACCATCCCAGCGCTGTAAAGGTCAATCATTAACAGAACAGTGGAATCATCACCTGAGCTTCCTCGACCTGGAGATCGGACCTGATCCTTGAAATGAACATAATTCATGTGTTATAAATGTGGATTCCGTTATGGGATCTGAACAAACCTGCGCAGGAGCTGATCGGTCCTGTGTGGAGGACCTGTTGTCGGGTGATGTGGGGTGAAAAAAATCCCTCTCCAGCACTAATGAGCTCTTTCACGTTAGAAAACAATGGCAGAAATTCCACTCATGAGCTCAGGCATGAGAGAACGGAGTGCTCACTGGGCTACAGAATTCTGAAAGTTGTTTGTACACTATGTGGGCAAAAGTATTGGGACGCCTCCACACGTCACATTCTAAATCCATGGGCGGTAATATGGAGTTGTTCTCCTTTTACATATTCTGGGATCTACATTATTTTGGACTGTGACTGTGGGGATTCATCCAGAAGAGCGTTTGAGGTCAGACACTGATGTTCGGTGCAGCCCGACCCTGCCTTCATGGACCTTCATAGAAAAGAAAAGGGCCATCACCAAACTGATCCCACAAAGTTGTTTACTGAATCATAAGATTTCCCTTCACTGGAACTAAGGGGCCCAAAAACAAGCCCATATCACTATCTCTCCTCCCCCAAACTCCACAGAACATGTTTCCTCTGCTCCAGAGTCCAGTGGTGGCATGCTTTAAACCACTCCATCTAATGCTTGGTGATGTCATGTCTATAAAGGCAGACTGCATGGCCTTTAGCTGCTGGATTTTATACACCTTTGGCAACAAGACTGAAAGAAACACCTGAATTCAGATTAAGAGGTGTTCCAATACTTTTGTCCATATAGTATGCGAAGGATACACTTTTTATAAAGTCTGGTAAAGTTTCTACATTTTTGCTCCTCTTCCTTTTCCCTTTGACTTGATGCAGCAATATGATGCAGCTACCGGTGGATGGAAGTGATTACAATAACTTACTGTGTGTATTGAGTGAGCATTGAGTTGAGTTTGCTTTATGGAGGACAAAATTAATCCAGGGGCGTGTGAGGTCCCTCAGTTCTACACTATAGAAATCAAAAGCTTCATTCTGGGTCCATTTTGTTTTACTAGTATGCTTCTATGTAATCTATTTAATTGAATTAATACTTATAACATTATTACCCATACATCTATTTTCCCTTTTTAGTTTACTTGACTTTCCTACTAAAGAACATTTATATGCAAGGAACCTTAACGTATTTTATTTAAAGCACCTTTCTTTCAGTGCAAACTTAGCAATCTTTACAACTTTAAAAACACAAAACCTGAAACGAGGAGAGAGAATCTTGAGCTCCCTTAATCAAGTGTATCTTTCTAAAAATAATTTGTAAAATGCATTTAAAAAACGCTCAGGTTAAAGCACCCAACCCTCCAACCAGCACTCTAGAGCCCAAACCTTTTCAGTTTTAGATAAAATAGTCAAAACCACCATCAGGCAAGAGCAGGAGAGAAAGGTTTTGAGCCTTTGGGCAAAGACAGTCAGTCGGTCTGGTGAGGGATCTGAAGTGAGCTGTGTCTGTAGGTCTATAAGACAAAGGGAAAAACAGGTTTCATCCATTCAAACTTTATAGGCGAGAGCGAGGATGTTTAACGTGATTGTTTTAGCTTTATTTGATTTTTATATGCAGCATAACATACGTGTTATGAGAGTGTTAAAGTAATCTAATAAAAAATGCATGCATCAGCATTAACTAGGTTAAACAAACACAGATTCTTAAGTGAATCCCTGAGACTACAGCCTGAGAGGACTCAAACATAAGTCGTGATGCCATTTAATAATAAGGTCAGAGCTGGGGGTTCATAGTCAAAGAGTCTTATGGTGATCAGAGACGTTGGGTTGCTGTCTTCTGCCTCCCGTGGGGTTGCCAATGTCTCATGTGATCTCTCTTGGCTGTGTTTCCTACCAGTTCTCCTCTTTCTAGCTATGCTGCTATAGCTAATGCTGCCGGGGTCTCATGCTACACTTGGCATCAGTTATTGTTAATAGACACTGTGCTCTTAATCAATAACTAATTACACTTTCTGTTTTCTCTCCGAGCTTGTTTCCGGCAGTTCCCAGCCCCACACATGATGTTCATTTGCTGTAGCTCCACTCAAGCTGCTTCCGTCATCAGCTCCAGCCCCACCATACCCGGGCCACTTAATGCCGATGTGCATACTTCACATTTTATTCGAACTTTGACTCCATGACTTTAGTTTCGCTCTTAGATTTATCATCTACGCCGCCCAAGGAGGTTGGGTCCCTTTTTGAGTCTTGGTCCTCCCATGGTTTCTTCCTATAACTCGGGGAGTTTTTCCTTGCCACTGTCGCCCTAGGCTTGCTCAATTTGGGATTTGACGTAGTTATTAGGAGATAATCTAAACTTGTAAAGTTGCTTTGAGACAATTCTTATGATCTTCTTAGTGTTTGCCTTAAGAAAGCTTCTTGAACCCAGCCCCTATGTTCTTCAATGCAATTCTTGAAAAAAATAAGAAGCTCTCAAACATTATCTTAAGGAAATCTTCGCTGTCTTCTTAAGCAGGCTGTGCTGCATTTCACAGCTTATTATATACAGGGTGAGCCGCATTTGTGAAGTTTTATTTACTGTTATTTCTTTATTTACCTAAATGGAGCAAAAACATCAAACGAAACGTTCAAAAATTTAGCAAGCAAGAACCAGTGGTGATGGTGGAAAAATAGCCAACAGGAAAAACATCTTTGGAAAATACGATAATATGGCGGAAAGCAAAAGTATGTAGACTTTATTTCCAATAAATAAACTGTTTTAATCTTGATCCTTACCTTGTCCACTCTTACAGCCTAAGCTATCATAAGGTTAGGGAAACTTTTTCAAGAATACCACTTGTTCTTAGAATTGTTAAGAAAAGATTTCAGAAAAAAATAAGATCCTTCTTAAGAAGTTATTTGAGGAATAAATGTTCTGTAGCTTTTTTTTAAAAGAATGAAGTTACTTAAAGAAGCCAGAATAGGCTTGAGATCATTCCAAAGGTCTGCAGGATCCCGTTGATGCTCATTTTAATATGGTCGTGACAAAGAGCTCGATTTAGGAGAGATAAGAGCATACCAGCAAAGATAACACATGTAATTACCATCCTCACAATAACGTTTGTTTGGTTGTTTTTTTTATTTTAACATAGAGTAAGCATCCATGGTTATTCACGCCAGTCAACAATCCATTCAAACAGAATAAATCAGTCCTTTCTCTACAGGCCTAAATAAAATCTGCACCCCTTTTTCGATTTTCTTTTATCTAACAGATTTAAAACAAGGTCCTGTTTCGTGTGTTCAGAATCCAATCAATGAACCCGTTTCATTTGGAATAGTCTGACATTAGATTGTAAGTGTGAGTGTTCACCTTTTCGATCGCTTTTACTTAGTTACTATAGTTTTACCTAATTAGTTTTTGTTTGAGGGTAGAAGCTTCATCACCTTCATCTGCTTCCAAAAGTTACATTACCTTAGTTGGACAAAGACTGTTAATATAATAAATAATTATTCATCATTTTAGGCTATACAGTAATATATTTAATATTACACAATATTATTATATTATACTCCAGCAGGTCCTGGGCCAACACTAGGCCTCCTCCCAGTTGGCTGTGCCTGATATACCACCGGAGAGAAGATCCAGACAAAAACACAATTCAGGATCAAATAAACTGTAAAAGAATTTTTTGCATCAGGGACCAACAATGAAGCCGCATCAATATTAGAAAAGTCTACAAAAGTGGACGTGAAGCTGCTTGGATGTACAGTGGGGGCAAAAAAGTATTTAGCCAGCCACTGATTGTGCAAGTTCTCCTACTTAAAAAGATGAGAGAGGTCTGTAATTGTCATCATAGCTACACTTCAGCTATGAGAGACAAAATGAAGAAAAAAAAAATCCAGAAAATCACATTGTAGGATTTTTAAAGAATTTAATTTGTAAATTATGGTGGGAAATAAGTATTTGGTCAATAACCAAAAGTTCAACTCAATACTTTGTAACATAACCTTGTTGGCAACGACAGAGGTCAAACTTTTCCTGTAAGTCTTCACCAGGTTGGCACACACTGTAGCTGGTATTTTGGCCCCATTCCTCCATGCAGATCTCCTCTAGAGCAGTGATGTTTTGGGGCAACATGGACTTTCAACTCCCTCCACACATTTTTTTCTATGGGGCTGAGGTTCTGGAGACTGGCTAGGCCACTCCAGGAGCTTGAAATGCTTTTGTTAAACAGTTGCCATTAATACAGGTAACGAGTGGAGGACAGAAGAGCTTCTTAAAGAAGAAGTTTCAGTTTGTGAGAGCCAGAAATCTTGCTTGTTTGTGGGTGACCAAACAAGCGACCAAATTTCACCATTGTTTAACAATTAAAATTCTTTAAAAATCCTACAATGTCATTTCCTGGATTTTTTTCTCATTTTGTCTCTCATAGTTGAAGTGTAGCTATGATGGAAATTACAGACCTCTCTCATCTTTCTAAGTAGGAGAACTTGTACAATCAGTGGCTGGCTAAATACTTTTTTGCTCCACTGTATTTTAGAAACCAGAAAGAGAGAAATCCAGTCCAAAAAATAAGAACTGCTATAACTGTGATCCACTGTAATATAAAGCTGTGAGCGTCCAGTCCTGTGGATCACTCTGTGTATCGTATATAAAGCAAATAAGACATTAACGCTGTGAGCTCGTCATGAAGTGTTAGAAGTTATGAAGAGGTTAGAAGTGACTGCAGGACATGCTGTAAACAGGAACTGTGTCCTGAGCTCTGGTGGGAAAGGGATCTCCTCTTATCCCACTAGACTTTGATTTATGATACGCCTATAAAAAAAGTGCGGATGAACCCTTTGTTACGAATAAGACTTATAAACTATTAGTATACTCTTGATTGTTCACCATTGTTGTATAAATTGTGCTACTGTGTCGTGTACAAAGCATCAGATCTTCTAACCTAAATGAAATATACTGGGATAGTAATAAAGGGAGAAGAGTTATTGTAAGAAGTCAGTATAAATTTCTATTAACTACGTTCACATTCAATTAAACCCTTTAAAGCAACCTTCTCCTATACTGACTAAAAGTGATGTTGTCAGTACAGGCTTTAATCTTCTTTCTTTTTTTGGTATATTAGTTTTAATTTTACATCATTTTCCATTTTGTTTGAAGGTCAGGGTATTTCTAGTACATTTGTAAAGCAGATCATTATTATAACATCTCTAATAGTAAAAACAACAACAACATCAATAATAATAATAATAATAATAATAATAATATTTTGAGTAATGTTATTATTATTATTTTAAATACAATAACAAAAATGATATTTTTACATTAAATGTACAATATACATTTAATTTACATTTTATATATATACACAATATAATATATACTAATTATAATAATGATAATAATTATATTATTATAAGCATTGTTGTTATAAATATTATTATGTTTTGTTCATATTGTAATATTGTAATATCAAATATATATATGTATACATAAAAATTATATATTACATAATAATAATAATAATAGTAATAGTAATAATAATAATAATAATAATAATAATAATAATAATAATAATAATAATAATAATAACAATAACAATAATAATACTATTATTATTACTTCTACTATATTATAATTATTTATTTGATTATCATTATAGTATTGACTAGTATTGTTCTTGTCATTCTTACTGAATTTACTTTATTTATTAGTTTATTTATTGTTTATTAGTAGTAGTATTGCTGTTATTATTATTGTTTTATTCACACTTTTTTCTTGATTTTTCTTATCAGGGTTGGGGCAGGTTGGTCCAGAACCTATGCTGGACGACACGGGACGCAGACACAAGAATGGACACCAGTCCAGCACAAGGACTATTATTATTATTAGTAGTAGTAGTAGTAGTATAATAATTATATATAGTTACATTTGTTGACTTTCACTCACAGCCATCTCTCAATATTTCATGCCTCACTTAGAATGCAAGAATCCAGTTAAATCCAACTACATTTGTAAAGTACATCATGTATCGTTACTTTATAGTCTTATTTCATTTTCTACAGTTTTTAGTTTTTTTACTAAAACTCTGCTACAGTGATTTTTCTGACCTTGTTCGTTCTCTAAACAACAAGCTATAAAAACATCAGATCAGATAATCAGATAAGTGAGGTTATGTGTCATCAGGGCTTGTGTTTATTTTTTATGGTTGGTGACGGGGAGGCTCCTGCAGAGGCCGAAGGTCATATATAATCATCTCATAAACCAGAGGATGCTGAGGAACTGGACAGACTGGGGTTATTGGGAGATTCTGATAGAATCAGGTATGATCACAGCAAAAGTCCGGCAGCAGAAATCAGTGTTTCATAGCATGATACCGATCAGTGATGCGTCTTTATGATTTCACCAAGATACACACACACACACACACACACACACACACACACACACGCATTAATCATTTTATATACAGTACTGAGTTAACTTCCTGATACAAAAAGATTATATAAGCATCAAAAACCTGGATATTCTGATAGAATATGGGTAATGAAGTATTTTTAAAATGTATATATATATATATATATATATATATATATATATATATATAAAATATAAAAGTATATATAATATATATATAATATATAATATATATATATATATATTTCAAAATATTTATTATGTAGATAATTTTTATTTAGTTATTTAATCATTATTATTTTATAATCTGACATCGTTTAACTAACGGGAACATTTTGCTGATCTTCATAAAAAAAAGCTGTTTATTTTCTGTTTTTACTAAAACTGCTGTTTTGTTGAAAACCCAAAAGTGATCAAGTATTTGCTTTAGGTTACTGAGGTTAAGGTTAGGTTTTGGTGTTGGTGTAGCACTAATCAGCTATTATATCCTACATTCCGTATATAGTTATAAACTTATATTATGCCAGCAGAAAGTCCCATAATTACATATGTGTTTGTGTGTGTGTGCATGTGCCCTGCGACAGACTGGAGTCCTGACCAGGACTTGTGCACTGGCCCTCATAAACCATAACTATATTAAACTAATAGAGAAAATAAAATGAGAAATTATAACCCACAGACGTCTGCAGTCACGACAGCATAATCAACTGTGACTTTTTCCACAACGTTGCAAATAATGACGTCGTTCTAACAACACTGACAGTACAGCTTCAAAGTTCAGTGTGAGTGTGTGTGTGTGTGTGTGTGTGTGTACGGGGAAGGATAAGCACCTGAAGGATAGACAGCTCAGATCATTTTGACATTGTGGGCACTGAACTGGTCCAGACAATTTTCATTCACCAAAACTGCAGCTTTTTGAGCTCAGCGTTTCCACAGCTCAGGTTCAGGAAAATCCACCATCCCATGACATTTTGTTTCCTATTCATCCTTAAAAAATGTTGTCAGTTTTTACATTGTTGTTGGACCACTTATACCTCCATGTTTTGCTACTGTTATCTTATTTATAAGCCACTGTAGTCTTCCCAGTTTTAAAATAATAATTTTAAGAACCAAATTTTACCTAAAATCACTAATCAAGATAAATTAGTATATTATCTTAGTATTTTATTAGTATTGTACTAGTATTGTATTGGTATTTTAAACCAATTTTAAGACAATTTGATAAAATAATTGTATTAAAAAAAAATTTTTTTTTTAATTTAAGAAACTAAAACATTTATCAAAATTAAAACTAAATCAAATTTAAACAGAATGAAAAAGAAATAAAATATATTTAAAACCAATTTCAAAGATGTATTTTGAAAATAAAATAATAAAAATAGTAAAACATATATTAAGAAACTATAATCAATGAAATGATTAAAAAAGTATTTTAAAAATCTAAAATTAAAATAAAACCATAACTGAAATAAAAAGAAGGACACAAAAGATATTAAATCAATTTCAAGAAGATTTTTCAAAAAAACGATTTAATAAAAAAGTATTTTAAGGTAAAAGGTAAGGTAAAATAAATAAAATAATTTAAAATAGTATTTTAAAGATCTAAAATAAAAAAATAAGTATTCACAATAATAAGTGTATAAAAGTATATAAAATAATAAATAATCTTCAAAGAGTACAGTTTTATAGAAACATATTTTAAGAAACTAAAATAAAATAAAATACCAAATACAATAAGATAAATAAAGTCATACTATAGGTTAACATTAATTCAAACAAAACAATAAAATAGAAAATATAATTATACATTTATACATACAAAGTATAATAATACATTTCCACATTTAGGGACAGGCTAAAGGTTGGGGATGGGAATAGGGTTAGGGTTATATGGTCTGCTGGTCAGGTCATACTGGCTGGGTTTTGCCTGCGGGGAACATTTAAGGGCTTTAAGGCAAATGTACAGAAAAAAAAACAGTCAAAAGCAGTGCCATCACTAAGGGGTTAAAAAGAGTCAGACATGACGATTCCCACGTGCTGGAGGGATATCATGATGAAATGTGGACGGTGGAGGCGCGAGGGCGCACCTATGGCAAGTAAAGGTATGACATTAGAGAAAGCTACGACTCTTACCGTGCATTCTGAGCGAAATCTGGACTAATAATAGAGTCATTACGGTAAAACAAGCGCCCCTTTAAAACTGCTCCATATAGGGGTTTGTCCGAAAATCGCCCAAATTCCTAAAGCATGATAACAGGCCTGTCACATGGGTCACCGCGCGGTGCCAAAGCTCCAGCACGCGTTTGGTGAATGGCTGAAGAGGAGATGTTGTGTTTCTTTATTTCCACGCGCCGCCGGTTTGTACCATTTTCGCCGCGCCGGTGGTGAAACCCACGGAATGATCCACTAAAGCCGGGGATCCAGGCGGCACCGGACCTGTGTGTGGCCGAGAGATGGGATTTAAGAGCGAAATGCGCGCAGATTAGCAATCAGGTAACGTTTTGGATCAAAGGTTTTGCGCATTTTTGTGCGCTTTTACGCACTGGGTTCTGTCAGGGAGCGCAGTGCTGTATTTGCACAGGGCTGGAAGTGGTGAAAAACCTAATCCTTTATTAAACATGACCTTATAGATGGATGAACTGCTATGTGTTAGGATATGTAGATTGTAATGCCTGCATGCACAAATCGGACAATCTAATAAAAACGGCATCAAAGCAAAAGGCTAGAAGCAGAACACGGTGTTTTTCCATCTGTCAGGCTGTTTTATGCAGCGGAAATTCTTCAGTAGAGCAATGTCCATCTCGTTTTTTAATATAAACCTTTACTTCATTTCTTTAGCCTTGAATAAAAAGTCTTCACATCGCTTTGCGGGCACCAGGTTGCCGGCTGCTTGTTTGGCGCAAGGTTTACGTAATTAGTGCCGCAGTCCAAATGGATCCATGCACCCTACGTAGTGCACTGCGAATAGCTTGTGCACCCTACGTAGTGCACTAGTGTCTAACAAGAAGCCATTTGGAATTCAGATCGTGTCTCAAACCGCGTTTCCACCCAGTAATCTTTCTAATAATGTTTAGTGATGTTTTTCCAGAAGCAGAGCAGTCCTCAGAATTAGAAATCGAATTTGTTTAGCTTAAATTCATATATTTGTAAAGTTTTTTATACAAATAATGTGCAAGTGAGGATCCAGGCAGCAATCTGCATGTAGTATTGACAGTTCTTGTCAAGAGTAATTTTAGACCTGGGGACTGATTCTGTGAAGGAGCAGATCTGTGGTCGATGGTGGAGGAATTTTATTCAAGCCAGAATTCTACAATGGAGAATTTGTCTTCAACTAAATAACAGGATTAGGTTAAAGGATTAGGGCTCTTTAGAGAAAAACATGAACATTAGATAATTGTATTGTTGTAGTGATACAGCAAATCAAGATTTATGTGAAGAGGAATCGAATTCAAATCATTTTGATTTGTAACTCATTTTTTACTTTAGCTTGCTAGAGTAGTGTTTTTGTTTTACGCCTCCTTGTTTCTACACTCATCGTCCATTTTATCCGTTCCTCTTACCATAAAGAGGCAGTTTGTAGCTCTACTATTACAGTAGTAGTCCATCTGTTTCTCTACATACTTTGTTTGTCCTCTTTACTCTGTTCTGTAATGGTCAGGATTTGGGTGGTGGATCATTCTCAGCACTGCAGCGACACTGTGTTGTGTGAGTGGATCAGACACAGCAGTGCTGCTGGAGTTTTAAACCAATGTTCACTCACTGTCCATTCTATTAGACACCCGAACCTAGTTGCTACCTAGCAGCTGTTTTGTTGCTGCACACTTTGTGATAGTCATCCTCTAATCCTTCATCAGTGCTGAGATGATGCTGGTGGCTGGATATTTTTGGCTGGTGGACTATTTTCACCAGCTCTGTCGTGGGTCCTTACCATTAGAGAACAGAGTAAAGGGGACCAACAAATTATGAAGAGAAACAGATGGACCACAGTCTGTAATTTTAGAACTACAACATGCAGAGAGCACTAAAACTTAAATAAAGAATAAGCAAACGATAAACTGAAAAATATTGAAATATAAATGTAGAATGACTTTTGCACAGTACTGTATTTGTGTTCCAAGTTTCAGGTGCTCAGTCTGTCATAGACCAGGGGTGCCCCCGTGAGAGGAAGGTTTGTTTTTAGCTTGTCAGATGAGAACTGGAGGGTGCTTTCATTCATTAGTTTATTCTTTCAGTTATTAATTTTCATATAAACTTAGTCCGGTTCAGGATCGTGGGGAGCTGGGGCCTAACCGGCAGCACAGGGTGCCAGGCAGGAACCTGTAGCTCAGTGGGTCAGTTTTAGATTTGGTTACGGAGTTTTGTTATTTCAGTTTTGACCTTTGATCATCGCTTGTTCAGCTAGTCGGTTTCTGAATCTGTGAATCATTTGGTCACATATAAGACTCATTTCTCTCTCGTTTAGTGTCCTCGTTAGTGAAGCAGTGAATCGTTATGAGGACTTTTTAAATCAGTGTGAATTTGGTGATGAAATTTACAGAAGTAATCAAGTGCAGATACCTAAAAATACTTAAGTAGAGTAAAGATGGAAGAATACTTTGTAACTTATTGCCTCTGCTCCAGAATTAAACCCTTGTCTAGTCTTACCATTCTCTCCTTGTCCTAAGGTTTAATTGAATTTTTAAACCCCAAAACTATTTTGCATGATGCAACAACCTGTGATTCATTATAAACTCTTTAACAGCGCAGAAAGAGAGCAGTTTCTTAATGGACACCACTCGTTTTCATACAACACACCTAAAGGTTTATTATCATCATCATTATTATTATTATTATTAGAATTAGTATTAATAATGATAATAATAATAATAATAATGATTATTATTGATAAAGACACAACATACGTGTAAACATTATTTTTAAGCCAGAATGAGTAGCAGTAGTAGGGTTAGTAAGTGGTTTAGTAGAATGCATTTTATTGACGGGGAAACAATAACAGCTTCGAACATTTTTTGGCACAATACTGATAAATTCTTTTATTCTGTACAATGAGGAATTCAGCTACAAAAATCAGCTGCACCTCTCATTTTCTGAGCTGGGCTTACTGTCACCTTTATAGCTTCTAAACAACGCTCTCAGGAAATGTTACATTTGTCTGAAATTGTATTATGGATGCAATAGCTTTTATTTTGATTGTGAACTTGAGTCGCACGAGGGATCATTTAGAGAAGCTGCTGCACAGGCACCATCACTGCCTGTGGGGATTTTGTGGAGTTTATACCTGCTGGGTCAAAGGTGACGCTAAGACGGTCTTTGTGCGCTGTTGCTAGCTTAGGCTAACTACAGTAAATACGTAAAAAGGCAACGTATTCTGACATTGCGGTGACTTTAGTAAAAGTCAGCAGTTTCCAAGCTGAAGAATGGCCATTATGGGGAATTTCCTTGCTGATAAACATCACGGTGATTCATGTTTGACTCTTTACACCACACAAAGGTTAAAACCACGGTGTTTTGGTGGTCTGGGTGGGCGGGGCTACGCTTGAGTGACATCACCTCGCTGTGACGTCAGCGGGGGTAACAGAATGACAACACGCGCGGTGGAATGCTCCGAATTAAACGGTTGGGACGGAAATGTTCAACGTTTCGGGCTTGTTCTGGTTCTCTAGACGTTGGCGATGATCGGTTATAAAATACGTACGAAAAGCGATCTGATCCGGAGCGTTGGCTCGCGCAGGGACGGGCTTTAGAGCGGATCTGAGCTCGAGCTTTAACGGCAGGCTGCAGCGCGAGGAAGTGGGACTCGATCAGCGCGATAAACCGCCTGTTTCCAACTGCTGGCTTCACAACTGGATTGTTTGCCTCCTAAAATAAGCCGAGCTGAAGACCAAGGGTGCGCGGGGCCGCCCCGGAGGGAGCCACCAGTCCAAAACAAGTAAGCTATGCTACATGCTAACGGCTGTTTAGTCCAAATCATCCCGGGGTTCGATTGTTGGTTTGTGTCGCTCCCCCGGGGGGAAAACCCCCGAATCGGCTTGGGGTCTAACCCGGGATATGGAGGGAACCCGAGCCTGGCCCTGGCGTGCAAACGTAGCTGCGCGTGCAGCCTCATTTCCTATTTGTTTGCGTAGCGCCTGTGCTAAGCTAACCTGCTATAGCGCATTGTTAGGCGCCTCGCGCCGCTTATCCGGGCGCTTTCGTTATCTTTGCTGTTATTTTAGCTCGGGACCAAAAGCAGGCAGGGCCCAGAATCACCCCCCACCCCTCAGGCGCCCGTGCCTTTGTGCTCGACGTTGCACGAGGACACCTCTCGCGTTAACGTTCTGCAGGAAAACAAACACGCCTCGGAGGATAAGCACACTTTTCAGTGCACGCCCGGGTGCGCCCTCACTCCTGCTCCCTGGCTGGACCGTGGGAGGCCAGGCTGCCTGAGATGGGACGGGGTCCGAGAGCTGCTCCTTTGTTGTTGCTTTGTCTCGAGCACATGGCTTCTCACGCGCTCTGCTGCAGTCCGAGCTCGAGCGCTTTGCGCTACTTTATGTCTCGTACCGCGTGTGAGCTCGAAATAAAGTGCATTTTAGAGCTACAGATGTGGGGGAACGAACAAAATGCCAGAAAGAACTCGGACATGTGAAAGAAGAACTGTAATAAAGACCATTTTCCGTTTTCTTTTACACACACAAACAACACGAGTCCTGCTGAAAGCCCAACATAGACTCACTTTGTTTCTTACACACACACACACACACATACACAACTCGCCATGGCTCGTGTAGAAATGTGCACAAACTTTGCCTAAACTCGTGCATGTGTGTATGTTTATAGACACACTCATTTTTAAGTTGTTTTTTGACCATAGAGATTGTGTTGTTTAGAAAAGCAGTTAGTCGTAATATGTCCACTGGTGCCTAAACTTAGCGGCTGCTTCTCGTGTGTGTTTGTGTCTGAAGTTTAGAAACACTATTTTATAACTCCCCCCAGATAGACGCCAAGGTACAGTGAAACTGTTTAAGAAGAAAGCTGAGTGAGAGTGTTTAAACACCAGGAAATGGGCATTGCTTTGCATTTTAGACTTTGGAAATAAAAAACGTCTTTTATCAAATGTAAAAATGAAAATTGAATGGTGACCTCAGTATCGTGAGCACGGTGTATCGTTACACCCCTAGAATCGACCATAATCGACCGCTGCTGTTGCTGGCTTTTTGTTTTGTTGACATGACCAGAAGTGGTCAAGATATTCAAATAAATGCTGCGACTGTTCTGTAGCAGTCCATCAAAACAAACAAAGATCCTTTTTTATCTTCTATGTGAATCTCTGTTTTACTTTTTCTCAACACCAATCAAAAAACAAACCTTAAATTTGCTTGGAAGCAAATCTTTTACAAGAAGTCAGACACATTGCTTAGAAATATGGTTCCCAATCTGGGGTCCGGGCTTCCCTCAGGGGCACCAACCATCACAGGGCGTCGATTGTCAAAATGCAGTTTGCACGTTAAACAAAATTCAAATAACACTCACTGGAAAAATATCTGTACATGAAATTAGTTAAAAAGATATTTAATAGGCTTATGTGTGCTTTTTAGCTAAATGTTCGACTGTCAAAACTACTATAAATGGAACCTAAGAGAAAAGAAATGAAGCTATAATTTATGTTCATTTTTGCCAATAAATGTTTGTAATGCATATTTTTATTTTATCTAAATGCGTTTTCGTTATGACTTGAGATCTCGCGTGTCTTAGTCTGGAAGGTTCTAATTCTGGTATCAGTTCAGACTTCTTATGTGTTCAGAATAAATTCCATAACAGTTAGGAGACCCTGATCGTGTGTGTGTGTGTGTGTGTGTGTGTGTGTGTGAGACAGAGCTGAAGACAATCGGAGGCTGTCGGACCCGAGTGCCTCGAGCACTAGCGCCCCCACTCCGCCCTCGGCTGCGACTCGTTCTTCACGCCGTCCCCAATGCGACCATGGGAAATAGCTGTGAATAGGCGGCCGCCAACAGCCCCCTTAAACCAGAGGAGCTTCATCGGGGGTCCCTGCAACGCACCCGTGCACCTCAGGAGAAGGTGGGTCACGCCTTACGTGGAGTTTAGCGGATGGTTTGAAAGAGTGACCTCTGCAGGAGCAAATGTGAACAGCACAGAATCTAACCCGTATTATTGAGTTTATTTTCATGCTCGTCCTGGTCAGGGTCCCTAGCCCATATCTCATTCTGAACTTCCATCCTGGCTTCCTTAACCTTAACATGTTCCGAATTCAGCTCGGAGGTCCTCAGGAACTGCTGTTTTCCAGCAGGTGGTTCTCATCTCGATCTCCGGGCTGCGTCTTAAACCTGAGCTCAGTGCTGCAACTCTGGATTTACATTTATTTACATTCACACCATGTAGCAGACGGCCTTTTCCAAACCGACCTCCTAACTCTGTCTAAGGCCAGTCGGGATTAGAACCCCCAGCCTTCCGGTTAGGACTCCAGATCCTTGCACATCATCAGTTTATATTGCCTTTTTTTTTCCGGCAGTCCTCCAGCGCGCTGGCAGTGGGGGCAGCGGGACCGAGCCGTCGTGCACGCCGGCCCCCGGCAGGATGAGCCGTTCCCCCACGCGGCCTTCCCCCCCCAGCAGCAGCAGCATCAGGCCGTTCCTGTAGAGGAGCCGAGGCAGTACAGTCCAGCCAGCGCCCCCCGCATGCTCCATCCCTCCACACACCCCCCACAGCAGACCTCCATCATGGTGGACCTTCACGAACAGGTAAGACCCCAAATAAACCCTAATTATTCTAGGGTTCAACCTGTACTGTAATATAAGGAAAGTATGAGTGAGGCACCGAAATAGGGATGAGAGGAACGTGCAGGAGAAGTTTCTCAACTAATGCTGTGTAAGAGCAGCACACCGGGGCGTGTCGGTACGCCAGATCCTGTGTCCCGGCACGCCATTTAGAACCGGATCACCGTACGTTAGGGTTCAGTTCTGTTCAGCTCAAGTCAGAGGGAGGGAGAAGGAAACTTGGTGCTTGCCAAACCTTCTCTAGGTGCTTGCTTTGCATTTTGCTTAACTTTGGGAGACTTTGGAGAAAAAGAAAGCACAAAATATCTCAAAAAAGAAGTTTTTGTTGCAACAAATAGTATCACATGTATGATTGGCATTCAGTCTTGCGCAAAAGTTTAGACAGCATTAGTAAGATGGAGTCATCACAGAAGTTCTGGAGGAAACTTGAAGGTGATATTTCTGCACATTTTAAAATCTGTTACACTGAAAGCTTCACATTCTATCGAGTGTGGTTTCAGAGCTTGATTGGTTTATTAATGCGGCGTTAATGATTCGGTTCCTGCAGGAGCTCTTTCCCTGAGAGAAAGTATCCACGCGTAGTATCATCGGGGCTTTTGCGTAAGGCCTGTGCCTCGCGTGGGTGCCTGGCATGTTTCGTGTCCTAACCCCGGCCTGTGTTGTGTCTCCCTCTTTAAGATGCACCAGGGATCAGTTCCGATCTCGTACACGGTTACCACGGTGACGACCCACGGCTTTCCCGTGCACGCGGGCCAGCCGATCCCGGCGTGCAACGCGCAGCAGCTCCCAGCATGCTCGGTAATGTTCAGCGGACAGCTCTCTCTGCTCTGCTGCCTTCCTCCTCCTGTGAGTTTGAACAAGGAAGAGCCGGGAATGCCAGTGCCAGTGCCAGTGCCGTGTGTCCAGCGCATCTCACGCTCCCGCTTAACCCCCGCCTGACCCCAAGCCGCCGCGGCTACGCCCGAGCCTCCACTTCTCTGTAGCCGCGCCCGGCTTCGGGTTGGGTCGGGGCTGTTTAGCTCAGACCATTAGAGCTGATAAGGAGGACCAGAACGAGTTTATCACCTGCTTTCTGCCTCATCACATCTGTGCTGTCGACGTAGTAGCTCACCCACGTCACCTGTGTGTGTGTGTGTGTGTGTGTGCGTGTGCGCGTGTGTGCGTGTGTGTACGTACTCAGTTGCTCCGTTCGGTTGTAGGTCGCTCAGGCCATGTTTTGAGCCAGTTCACGTGCTCACTCTACTCGGAGCATCAGCAGCACCTAAGTGTGACGAGGGGGGCACCCCTGGTCTTTGCCCCCTTGACCCGAGGAATTCTTGAGATTCTGAAGCCCCCCTGGCGAGGCTGAGCTCAGGGTTACGCCCCAGTCTAGGGGTACTTGAACTTAGCTTTATTCTTACATGTAGTATCTGGGCTGTGAGCACGGTGAGCCTGGCAGCTTTTAGAGTCTGGACCCTGCCAGGGTTTCTTCCTTATAACGTTTAGGGAGTTTTTCCTTGCCACTGCTCCTGAGGCTTGCTCAGTTAGAGCTGCTTTGAGACAAGGAAATAAAAGGAGCACCAGAAGTATTAAACAAGAGCTAAGCACGTATGAATCAAGCATCACAGGAGCATCATGAGCATTAAACAGGTTTGAAACGAGCATCAAGTGGGCATCGTGAGCATTTACAGGCTATTGAACTGGCATCATGAGGATTAAAGGAGTACAAAAGCGAGCATCACGAGCATTAAACAAGCTTAAAAGTAGCGCAAAACGCATATAAAATGAACTATAACAACTGTTAAATAAGCATCACGGGAGCATTGTGAATATGAAATGGTTTTCATGTTAAATAAATTTTTATGTTAAATTAAACGAGCAGCATGAGAGCTAAACGAGCAATGTGAACAGTAAACCAGCATCACGAGTAATAAATGGGCCTTAAATGAGCAGCACCCATATTAAACAAGTTTATAACGGGTACTATACGAGGAAAAAACAACATCATTAAATGTTAAATGAGCAGCACGTGCCTTAAATTAAATCTTTAAACAAGGTACAAGTTTACAACAAGCTTTAACCGAGCATTTAACACGTTTTAAACAAGTGCTACACGAGAATAAAGGGAGTATCTCAAGTACTAAATGTGTATGAAACAAGCATTAAAAGTGCATCAGCAATATTCACTAGGCTTCATAGCATTTACAGGGCATTAAACAAGCTTCATGGGCATTAAATGGGCGCTGAACAGGTACAAAAGGTGCATCACCTGTATTAAACATGACAAGAGTCATGAGCATTAAACGAGGATCATAAGAATAAAACGGGCATCACGAGCATTAAACGAGGTTGGCATGTCTGCGCTGGGTTCTGCCAGGTTTCAGTTATGGTGGTTTGCTCCAGTCATTGAGTTCCTCGGGTCATGGGGGTAAAGATATTTTAGCGCTGCTTCAAGGCTCTAAACAAAACAGAAACAAGGAATTGATTCTGAATCAACACGACTCAACACATTGAGTTTATTTAATTGGATCGAGTGTTTATTTCCGATAGATGGGCACTGCCCGCGGAAAGTGATTTATTGCCACCTTGAGATAGTCCGATGAGTGAATTGGGAGACCGACTCCGGTTTTGTGTCTGTGCAGCTCATCCAGGCGTGCACCATGCACCACCTGCCCGTCTCTTACCAGGCCTTCCCTCCTCTGATCTCCAGCGAGCACTTCCTGCTGCACCCGAGCCCTCCTCCTCCGGTGGCACCGCACCAGCCCCCGGCGCTGGCGCCCCTCAGCCACTTCATCCCCCTGCAGCCTCAGCACTCGCGCATGGTGAGCTCCTTTCCCTCTGAGCCGTCAGATGCCCGAGTTCTGCCGCCCGGTAACGTGCCGTGTGTTTCCGCTCAGCCTCTGCAGAGAGTGGAGAACGAGGTGGACCTGAGGGGAGAGCAGCACCCTCTGGGGACGTTCCCTTACCCCGCGGCCCATCACCCACCAGCAGCCATGCCCCCCTCCGTGCCCCTGCCGTACCACCTGCCCCAGGAAGCCCTGCACCAAGAGCTGCCCTTCGCAGTGGTGAGTGTCATTTTATTAGAGACCATACCCTAGTTTAGATTCTCCTGCCATCGCATATGTGGCCCGTTAATTATTGAACACACGTCTGCTCGATCGTGTGGTGCCTACAGCATGCCCACGTGTAGTACCCTCTCAGAGTGCCAGTCTAGGATCAGCCAGACTTTCAGATTAATTATTGAGTCAGACTTTAGAGTGTCCTCGTTTCTGCTGATGATGATTTTTCACTCGGGTTGTGTTCATGTGTCTTGTCCTTTTGCAGCCATATCCTCACATGCTGCCCAGGCGTGGCAGTGCCCAGAGGTATCGCTTACAGCAGCCACTGCCACCTCCACCCCCTCCTCCACCCTACTACCCCGGGTTCCTCCCGTACTTCCTGTAAGTTTTTACACAAACACACTGGAGTGCAGGAGAGCGCCGACAGAGTGTAGCGGGCATGAACTAAGGCCTGTTAAACCCTGTGTAGCGGGCATGAACTAAGGCCTGTTAAAAACCCTGTGGTAGCGGGCATGAACTAAGGCCTTTTAAAACCCTGTGGGTAGCGGGCATGAACTAAGGCCTGTTAAACCCTGTGTAGCGGGCCATGAACTAAGGCCTTTTTAAACCCTGTGGTAGCGGGCATGAACTAAGGGCCGTTTAAACCCTGTGTAGCGGCATGAACTAAGGCCTTTTAAACCCTGTGTAGCGGGCCATGAACTAAGGCCTTTTAAACCCGTTTAGCGGGCATGAACTAAGGCCTTTTAAACCCTGTGGTAGCGGGCATGAACTAAGGCGCTTTTAAACCCTGTGTAGCGGGCATGAACTAAGGCCTGTTAAACCTGTGTAGCGGGCATGAACTAAGGCCTTTTAAACCCTGTGTAGCGGGCATGAACTAAGGACTGTGACTTAGTATTTTAATTCCCTTTAGTCCTGACACTGTGTCTGTGATCTAATGCCAGTTACCCACTGTGTAGTGGGTATGATCTGTCTTTTGCCCAGTTAAGGTGGGCAGGCCTGAATAATTTAAATTCTTATGTGCTGGGTATATTTTAACGCCCGTGATGCCCTAAATAGTTTGCATTTACCTGGACAGCTCGATGCTTCCTGTGCCCCCGACTGCCGTGGGCCCGGCCCTGAGCTTGGACCTGGACGTGGACGACGTGGAGATGGAGAACTATGAGGTGAGGAGCGAGGCGTGAGCAGGTCAGATCGCTGTCGGATGCTTTTGTGTTCTAACCCTGTGTCCTGCTCAGGCGTTACTGAATCTGGCCGAGAGCGCTCGGGGAGGCAAAGCCACGGGGACTGACGAAAGCCGACATCGAGCCAGCTTCCGTCCTACAGGTTCAATCGGAGAAGCACCAGTCGGAACAAAACGCTGTGAGTGCCCCTGGAGATCGCGAGCAGATGCGGCGACGCTGCATGGGAAACTGAAACCAGTTCTTTTTGTTTCTCCCCGCAGGTGTGTCGTGTGCTTCAGTGATTTCGAGTCGAGGCAGCTACTTCGAGTATTACCCTGTAATCACGAGTTTCACGCCAAGTGCGTGGACAAATGGCTAAAGGTGAGTTCGCACCTCAAAAACGAGCGTCTAGGCAGAGGTAATGCCTCCTGATTCCTGCGTGGGCACTGCCCATATAAGGTCATCGGACGCGGCGAGTCGCAGGTCTGTGGCCGCGTTGAGCTCTGCATACCTCGTTTTTGACCCGGTTCTTAAAATGTTGGCACCGATACCCGAGCCCGGTCACAGGTTGCATGTAACGTGTCGTGTTCTCGTCCCGCAGACCAACCGCACCTGCCCGATCTGCCGCGCGGACGCGTCCGAAGCTCACCGGGACGTGGAGTGAGCCCGCGTCGTCCTTCACTGGAAAACAGCACAAACCTTCGTGTGTGGTGGGAGCGGGCACACACACACTCACACTCACACACACACACACACACTCTTACGCCACGACCCCGTAACCCACGCACCCTCCCGCCCCGACCAACAAAGCAATCTTGGAATCTGTCCGGACCGCGCTAAGACCTCCGCTGTGCTTCGTCGGCCGAGTCCCGAAAACGTCTGCAGAAGCCTTTCGTTCCTCTCTGTCCAAAGATTAACCCGTAACCCGCGTGGTGTCGCCTCGAGTCGAGTCGAGTCGGCGTCTTCGTTTACACGCTTGAATGCCCTCCAGCTGTTCGCTCACTAATAAGCCGAGGGAGGCCGGGAGGTGCCGGGTCGTCCATTCCACTGGCTGAACTGAATCATCCGCTGCATGTTTGTACAGGTGACGGGCTAACTTGTTTAATAACGTACGTCTTTTGCAATAATGTTATCGATCGATTTCAACAGCGCCATCCCAGCTTCGCTAATGTGAACGCGGCCGGCTCGGATCCTCCGAAGAAAAAAAAAACAATACTGCAAAGCAGGATGGGAGAGCGAGCGCGTGTGTCGTGGCTTTGCACCGAGAGGAGCAGGACCCTGATTCTGAGCTCCTCCTGGCCGGCCGGCCGGCTGGCCCTCTGTTCCGGGCCGCCGCCTGAGGACTGTTTGTTTTAGTTTAGCAATACTTCTGAATCGACGAGCTTCACGCGCAGGAAGAGCGGCGGAGGGGGCGGAGGGGCCGGAGGCTCCGCGGAGGTGCCCATAAGCAATACGTGCGACGGAGCGCCTGTCCCGGACGGACCCCGCTTCCGTCCCTTTGCTTTTTCCTCGCCGTCTGTTTTTT